>JAHHZJ010003592.1:0-26827 GCA_021437245.1 Aegilops speltoides
TAGAATTCTATGGCTAAGTGAGAGTGTTCAAGCATTATAAGTCCGGTTGCCTTGTTACGTCGTGTTGGCGCCTCCTAGATGGACAAAAATGGGAACAAGAGTGCTCAAGTTTATCACGAACAGCTTTTCGTGGCTTAGAAATGAAACCAGCGACTTGCCATCTCGGATTTAACAAGCGGCCGCCTGAGAAGGTAATATTTTAAATTCAACAAGTGTTGCTCATAGGCGCATATAAGCGAAGTTTTTCAGCGCCTGCAGGATAAAAAACACAGCAAGTTCACTCAAAGATTACATTAAGGGGCACTCATCACGCAATATCGCGGGCTCCCTTCAGGACAACTTTATAATATCGCTCCGATGCGATGCTCCTTGCTGGCGGTGGCGGATCCGTGAAGCTTCTCGCATCGGTTTGCCCCATTGCACCTTTATGCGGGCAAGGGCGGCAAGCGCCTTCAATGCGGTGGAGGCGGTTATCATCAACTTGGGCATCGTCATCCAGCCGACCGCGCACTAGGCAGAAAGCTAGCGCTAGGCATGGCTTTGCCGGACCTGGCCACGGTTGAAGGCCCTTCATGGCCTCCTCGGCTGCCTTGTGGAGTTCGACCGGATTTGCCCGGCTGGTGAGAGTAGGGAAACACCGGATGGCGGCCTCGGCTATCTTGAGACGAAGACCTTCTCGTTGAGCTCCCTCCTCGCCCACGATAGAATGCGGCGGCATGGGGCGCCTTCCGTGGCGGTCACTGCAAATGCTTACTGGAGAGCTCGAATTGGGTAAGTATCCGGTAATTTACATTAACATGTTTTGCTCTGCATGAAAAAGCGCCTTACCAGCTGCTATCTTCTTCATGTCCTCTATCTCCGGATGGGCCCTATTGGGCCTCGGCCTTGGCGGACTTGGCATTTTTGAGAGCGAGGCAAGCTGCTCGGACTCTCGAGTCTTGGAGTCACGCTCCAAACTCTCCTGCTTTTCCATGAGAGCACGGAGCTCTTGCGAACTTCCGCCACGGTGCGCTTGCTTTTCTTGCTCAGCCGTTCTGTGGCGCGCATGCGTTGACCCTGAGACAGCGGCATCCGCCGAGCTGCCACCTCATTAGTGGCCTGCATTGCATATATTATCCTTATTAATCTTGTTTGCAACCAAAACCCCTTTACATAAGGTACTTGTTTAACGTGGTGTTATTCACCTTCTTTTCCTTGAGCTGCCTCTTGGCATGGCGAGCTCTTGCTCGACGCTCAAGGTCATTCTTCAACGCCTTCGACCTCCGCCGTTAGTGCGAGAGGTCAACAGTACAACTGCAAACCCATATTGACATATTTTTAGCAACCTACGTATATCTTGTTAAGATCCTCGGTCGGCTTTTCTTTCCGAACAGAACTAAGCATCGAGAGACTCTTGTCTATCATGGTATTACATTACATTATTTTAAAACTTCTTACCTCAAAGCTTTGTTAGAAAGGCTGTTGCGAGGCTTCGATCGGCCCGCCCTTAGTGACTGGACCTTCTCAATCACCCGCACTCATGAGAGTGCGGTGCTCTTCTCGATGGGCGCCTGGCGCCTCCGGCGGAGCACATCCGCGCCTCGGTTGGGCAGAGCCACCGGCGTCACGCAGTCTGCCCTTCTTCCGAAGGGCTGCTTTCGGACTCTGGAACCGCCTCGGGTTCGAGGTGGAAATACACACAGTCTGAGGAGGCTGCAGGCGGCACCTCGGGCCTCCTCTAAGCGGGTCCCTCGTGAGATTCCGCCTCGTCGATCTCGATTGACGGCGTGGGGTAGAGAGCAGTCGGGATGGAATTACATCCGGCGGCGTCAGCGACCTCTCAGTCGAGGGAAAGATTGTCGACGGACGGACTACAGGCGAGAATCACGGCGTTAGAAGGACACCACATGGCATACAATATACGGCATATAAATGATCGAATACTTACGATCTTGCGGACCGGCGGCCCTTAGAAGCCTCTCTTCACCGCCAACATAGATGTTGGCAAAAGCTGTCGGGGGATAGTTCTCCCCTCTTGGACCCTTCGGCGCCCGATTAGGAGGCCTTCCTCTTCTCTCCCTCCTCAGGGAAGAGTACTCCTCCTCCTCCTCTCCTGCGTCTTCGGGAGGTCCTAGGTGTCGTGAGGGCCTTTGATTCACTGGGGAACTCTTTGAGGTCCCGTGGCCTGTCTTGGCCTTCTTCTCCGGCACCCACGTCGGTGCGGAACCAGCGACCGACCTCGCTAGCTGGGCGTCCTTGGTTCTTCGGCATGGGGAGCCGGGCTAATGAACAACTCGGCCTTCTCCATCGATCTGTCAAAGAAGAGCTGATTAAAAACCTCGCTAGGAGTCAATCTAACTACTATAAGTGTCCCGTAATGGGGTGAATCACTTACCTCGCCCGATTCGGAGGCTGCAGCTGAATCCAGCGGTCTTGATCGCGGATCGCGGGGCTTGGCGCCCTTGAAGCAGCACCCTCGAGGGCGCCAGCCATGCGTTATATGTCGAAGAGCCGCTCAACGTCACGGTGCTGTTCGGATTAAACTCCACAGATTAAATGCCGTTCTTGCGCGGGAGAATCAAATCGGAGGAGCATGACCTAGACCCGTCGTGGCTGAGAACCTATTGCTCACCGGCTTCTTGATGCAGGCTCAAGTCCGTGCGCCTCGCGGATCATCCCTTTGCTATAGCCCTTCTCTTTCCGGTGAGCTCGTGGGGATTCAGAGATCTAAGTCGGGGCGCTGCCCATGTAAACTCATGGCGGCTACGGTGTAGAACCACCCGATTGCCACCCCTTGTGAGTCCACGAAGGCCCCTTCTAGCCAAGGGGCGTTGGGCGACTTGCCCCAACATAGGCGCCTCACCATTCGCTTGCGTCCCTTCACAACCTTGACAGCGTTGAAGGTCTTGACCCTGAGCGAAGTGGGGCGGATGCTGAGAAAAGCCTCGCACCTGACGTGATAAGCATGAGATGTTGAGGGCGAAGTTGGCGCTGAGGTCAACAGAAATCCACAATTAAATAAACACATGAGCCCGGATGAATGGATGGGCGGAAAAGCCCAGGTCCAGCGGAGAAGTGGGGAAGGAAGGCGACCCTCTCGCGAAGGCCTGGGGTAAGGATGAGCTTTACTTAGCGGCGTGGGCGAGCGATGTCTGCCGATGTCATTTGGAAGGTATCCGTCGTCGCAGCTTGCTTGGTGATATCCTCCTCACGAAAGTGCAACTAATCCCGGTGGTTTGGTAATTAATAACAACATATATATCATTGAACTAATCATTTCTTGAGAATATTTGAGAAAGGATTCGTTGATATGGGTATAACAATATTGATGATGTGGACCCTCAAAATGCTAAGGAAAACATTGGCAAAAGCTCAAGACTCCATTTTTGGTTTAGTGATCCAAGATCACATTGAGTCCATAGGAAAGCCAATACTATTAAAAGGGATGAGGTTATGATGATGATCTGGTTGCTCTAAGTGCTTAGTGATTTATCTCTCAAACTATCGGCAATCTTTCATTCCAACATAAACTCATAAGTAATCTCGGTCCCACGATTCCAAACTCGATCACACGAGATGAACCACCTCGACCATATAGCCAAACCCTAGAATCTCGGATTTTCCGATTCCAAACTCGGTCATTCGAAATTGGTGTTGCCAAGCCTGTAACATACGTACTCAAATCGGTGTCACCGAGATGAGAAAGTCGATCCCACGAGATTGGCAAACCCTAGACTTTGGAAGAATCGGACTAGCGAGATTGTATTTTCGGTCCAAAGAAAATCCCAGCGTTCTAAGATTTGAACTTTCGGTCTCGAGAGTTGTCAACTTCGATCGGCCGAGATGGTCAAATGTGTGTAGCAGTTGGATTTTGTGTGGAGGCTATAAATACCCTCCACCTCCTCTTCATTACGTGGGAGAGCCATCGAGAAGAACTACCACTCCTACCTTACATTTCGAGAGAAAACTACCTACCCTTGTGTTGAGATCAAGTTGCTCCACTCCCACCATGAAACTTGATTTCTAGCCTTCCCAAGTTGCTTTCCACTCAATCCTTTCTTCCACCACAGCCAAATCAGTGAGAGAGTTGAGTGTTGGGGAGATATCATTTGAAGCACAAGAGCAAGGAGTTCATCATCACCAACCCATCTATTACCTTTTGGAGGTGGTGCCTCCTAGATTGGTTAGGTGTGGCTTGGGAGCCTCCGTCATGATGTGGAGTTGAACCAAGGAGTTTGTAAGGGCAAGGAGATCGCCTACTTCTTGAAGATCTACAGTAAGGCTAGTCCTCCGTGGGCGTAAGCCATGATGGCATAGACAAGGTTGCTTCTTCGTGGACCCTTAGTGGGTGGAGCCCTCCGTGGACTCATGCTGGCCGTTACCCTCCAGTGGGTTGAAGTCTCCATCAGCGTGGATTGGCGATAGCACCACCTACTCGGAACCACGAGAAAAATCTCCGTGTCTCCATTCGTTTGCTCTTCTCCTCCTCTCATTTACTATCGTGCAATTTACTTTCCGCTGCCATATACTCTAGAATTGCATGTGTGGGGTGATACTTGACTTAGTTATCATTGTGAACTTGCTAAACTACTCCAATCAAAAGGCAAAATTTTAAGTTGTCAAGTAGTCTAATCACCCCCCTCTAGACATACTTCCGATCCTACAAGTGGTCAGAGCTTTGGTCTCCATTGGATTGGTTTCCATTGCATTGGACTCCATAAGCTTGGTTTCACAACCTAGGAAGTATAGGCGTCTAGTGAGGTAATTTTCGTGAGGTCCTTACTTTGATGGTTCAAACTTTGCTAGTTGGAAGCATAAAATGAAAATGCATATTCTTGGACATAACCACGCGCATGGGGCATTATTTGTGTTGGCTTGCAAGGTGAGTTCTTGAAGAAGGAAAAGTTCGGATCATGAAGCTCTGCGGATGAGTTGCGGATGTTCTGAACAATGCTCAAGCTTGTGACATTCTCTTCAATGCTTTGTGTCGAGGTTCAACAAGATCAGCCGTCTTGAGAATGCAAAGAGATTTGGGATACTTTGGTGAAATGCGAAGGTACGAGTCCGTGAAGGAATCAAAGCTAGATGTTCTTCAAGGTCGACTTGACAAGTTCAAGATGAAGGAAGGTGAAGAATTAAGCTGAAATGTACTCTAGGCTTGCTCATCACCAATGAGATGGCAGGCTTAGAAGCGAAGAAATGACCGACCGATTCATCATCAAGAAGATTCTCGAGCTTTGGATGGAAAGTATGACACCGTGTGCACTTTGATCCAAATGATGCCAAATTACAAGATCTCAAGCCTACGAAGTCATTGGAAGGATTGTTGCTCATGAGATGACACTTAAAGATAAGGAAGAGCTTCACAACAAGTCAAGTGGTGCTTACAAAGCTGCAGTTGAAGCTCCCACATCCTCAAGTGACAAGCTAGTTTTCAATGAAGAGATAAGCCTAATGGTGAAGAACTTCACAAATTCTACAAGAGTAGAAGCAAGGAAAAAGCTCAAAGTCTAGATCATATGATGAAAGAGATCTTCTAGTCGTGATCGAAGCTGCTACAATTGTGGAAGACCGGACACTACTCAAATGAGTGTTCGACTCCCACAAGAAGAAGAATCTCCAAGAAGAAGAAGCTCAAGAAAAGTAGCCTCGAAAGAGAAGGAGTAGAGATGATCGTTATGAGCGAAGATCCTCTCGGAGAAGCAAGGATTAGGAAAGGAAAGACAAGTCATCAAGGAGCTACACAGAAGAAAACATCAAGCTCATGTTGGTGAATGGGTTTCGGCTCCGACTCAGACAATCACTCGAAAGAAGCTATCACTCCAACTCGAATCTGATCAAGATGAAGGTGTTGCGGTCTTGCTCTCGTATCCTCCAACTCCAACTCCTATGACATATTTGATTCACCAAATGAGGGTTGGAAGATGCTTCATGGCAAAAGGCCCCAAGGTATCACATCACAGGTTTATTGACTTTGATAGTGATGAGGATGACTTGCTTGGTGAAGATGAGCTTTTACATGATAAATCTAGTGAGCTTAGTAATGATGAACATGCTAGTAGTCTTTATAGTCGAGAAGAGTCGAATGACAATGCTATGAAGGAGATTGAGCGTCTAACTAAAGAACTAAACACTCTTAAGTTAGCTCATGAAACAACTCAAGAAGATCATAGAGAGCTCCTAAGATCT
The DNA here is from genome assembly GCA_021437245.1 of Aegilops speltoides. Taxonomy (NCBI): domain Eukaryota; kingdom Viridiplantae; phylum Streptophyta; class Magnoliopsida; order Poales; family Poaceae; genus Aegilops; species Aegilops speltoides. Next base: position 6,169 of record JAHHZJ010003592.1, read on the forward strand.
CATGAAAGCTACTTGCCAGCTCAATCTAGAGCAAGAACATGAGTTTCTAAAAGCTATCAATGGCGATCTTGAAGAAAGTTCTTCATATCTTGTAAGCGACTTCTCTTGTCTAATTTCTTGCCACCTATCAAAACTAAGCATGACAAGCATAAGAAAAATTCTTCATCTAGTAGTAACAATAATCATGCTAAATCAAATGTTGTTACTTCTAGTAATTCTCTTGATTCCACTAACAATGTTTCAAGCCAAGTTTCACTTGAGCAAGAAAATAGTCTATTGAAAGGATTATAGAAAGGTGTCTACAAGAGTCTTCTTAGGAAGCAAGAGCTTTGAAAAGTTATAAACAAAGGAAGACACGGAAGAATCAAGGAATTGGTTTTAATGAAAGTTAACGCGCGAGGGTGTTGAATGGGAAGAGAGTCGATATCCCACTCAAGTTTGTCTCTCAAGAGGAGAAGTATGATCCTACTTCTTCCAATGAGGAACAAGCTCAAGATGACCTTCCACCACAAGACCACAAGCTAAAAGGCAAGGACAAGCTTCAAGAGGAGATTGATGCATTCATTGAAGCACCCAAGGCCATGGTCAAGTGGGTTCCAAAGGCAACTTCAAGTTCTACTTGACAACAAGCTCAACTACTACCCCAAGGATTCCCATCAAGATGATGTGGATCGAAGAAGAAAGAACTAGAGAGTTCTTGAGGTGACTCAGTAATATACTTCACTCACATTCATTTTGGCAAGGACTTGTGCAATCAACTTCCACATCTTGCACTAGTTCATGGAGTCACAAACCCTCATGTTGGTAAGTCAAGGGACAAGGTAATCATTGCTTTCATGGACATCATCTATTGTGAACTTCAATCTATGTCCATGGATATTCTTGTTTGTTCCTTGTGGGACTAACCCATGTAGGTATTGAAAGTGCGAATCAAGGATTGCTCCCAACTCTTGATGATCTTCATCAACATTGAGCATCCACATCTTCAACATCTACATGAAGTCTTCAGCGACAACCCAAGGTTAGTTTGACCCTTTAAAGGGGTTCTCACATCAAGGGAGCTTTGCTCTAAAGAAATGAGCTAAAGCATCTTCTAATGATGTGAACACATCAATGCTTTATGGAAAAGTGGTAACCCACTTGTGCTTAAGCGATGAGTATGACCTATGATCAAATGTTCTCATTTGACTCCTAAGTCAATATACTCATATATAGATGACCTAGTCATCGTAAATTATTAATGCTAGCTGTTAGTGTTTTGTTTGTGCATGTTTGACACATATTTCATTTGCTATCTTATTGTGTGAGCATGTTGGATGCATGATTTTATCCATTCGAGGACATCCATTTGTTGCTTTGGTCTTTGGATCTTTCCTTCTTTTTTGACCAAATGGATGGACAAGAATGCCTAAGTTCCTCCTAGCTATCTATGCTTTCTTGTCTCAAACTCTATTCATGCTTATATCACAAACTTTGAACAAGACTTTTTGGACGGACCGAGTGAGGAGCACTTTCGGAGCCACCGATCCGTCAAAGCCTAACTTCCAAAACCTTCTAAGTACTTCGGTCAAACCGATATACTCAATCGAGACGGACGAAATCACTTGGATTGATCTAGGTTTTCACCTCGGTGAAACCGAGTTTCAAATTCAGCGTGACGAAAGTGAATACTGCCTTGATTAACCATCTCGGTCCGACGAGTTTCAAACTTCGGTCCCACCAAGCGAAGAAGTATATATACTCGAGGGCAGGCGCGTTGATTACTTCTTCAAGCGCTTAGCCCTCAAACCCTTACGCTGCCGTCGCCTTGGTCTCGGATCGTCTCCGCCGTCGCTTTATGCGCCCTACTTGTGAGTCTCCATCGCCGTCAGCGGTCCTTCTCATCAGCGCCGTTGCCGCCGTAGTGAAGCTCCACCGCATTGGGTGAGTTTCATCCCTCTCGTGCTCAACCGCTGATTCAATGCCGTTAGGCGTTGCCATGTTTCTTGCCAAGATTGAGATCTTCCTATCCATTTGTATTGGTCATAGAACAAATTTGAGTGAAAATTTTAGGGTTAGGTTTCCGCCGAACACATCTCGGTGTGACCGATTCGATATTTTCGGATGACCGATTTGGCCTCTGGCCATTGCACTTTGCCTTTTGGTGAAACCGAGTTGTACCATCGGTAAGACCGAAGTGAAGATTGATGAAAGAAACCCTAGCATCTCGGCTGGGCCGAAACCCATTCGGTCCAACGAAAGTGGTGTATGTGGTGCATTTAGACATTTGGTTTCACGAATTGATAGACTTCGGTCGAGACGACATGTGATACTGTGAAAACCTAAAACTAAAGTTTGAACTCATTCTTTTGCAAAATCCTCTGCGGTTTGTGATAACTCTTCTATTACGCCTATACCTATTCTATTCACGAGTTTGTGGGACATATGCGAAGAAAGTAGCAGTCGAACAGTGCGAGATGCAGTTGAGATTCGAGCTGACTACTAAGTCGAAAGCAAGCAGTTTTTCAGATGATGGAGAGAAGCACTCCAAGTGGACTACTGCATTGGTACTGAGGGCAGGGAGGAAGAGGAATTCGATGAGGAAGATTCAGTTTTTGTTGCGGATGAGGAAATAACATCTAAGCCTAAAAGGCAAGTGGTTGCCAAAAGAGCTATCAAGGGCAACAATCAAAGAGGCACAAGCAAAGTGGCAAAATCCTCTGTTGCCGCGAAGCTCGGCATGGAAGAAACCTCCAGCAAAATCAAGAAGACTTCCAAGAGGAAGAGGAAAGTTCATGAAAAAGCTGCGATGATGATGATTACGATGAGGAAGCACCTCGGCCTCCTCGAAGCGAGAAGTTGATGGGTGATGCCATCGGGCGGGAGCACCCACAAAGGCTAAGCAATCAGCTCCGGCAAAAGGCAGCCCAAGCCAAACCATTTGGCAAGCCAAAAGAAGGCTGTGAGAACATACACCTTGAGAGAAGAAGAAGGACAATGTGCCTCTGCGGAATCAGATGATGAGGCTCATGTTTTGCTCAAGCTCGAGACGAAGCGCAGTTCATAATGAAGCTCATCCTCGAGCTGAAAATATGAAGAGAAGAAGGACAAAGGTCTCGGGCTATGGAGCAAGCAGATCCATATGCCACGAGAGAAGAACGACTGATTGACCCAAGATTCCACACTAGAAGCAACAAGACTTTTATGAGGCAGTGCTCATGGACAAGAAGCCAATTATTCTTGACACGGATCGTTATTTGGAAATACATCGACGAGTGAAACGCAGAGACTACTTCCCACATGTGCATGAAAGCTTCACTTTGCTTGTGGGATTCGAGTTAGTTGGTCGAAATTGGTGCTTGGAGCAGCGAGAGATGATCATGCGGTTCTATGCCACGCACACTTCTATCCGGATGGCGAGATTGTATGGATGACGAGAGGCGAGAGATTCCATTCTCTTGTTGAAGAATGGAGAGCATTGCTTGAATGCACCGGTTCAAGGGAAGATGATATTGATGTGTATGGCATTAGAAGAAAATCACGAGTCGATGAAGAACATGTACAATGAAGGTCAAGGAGAAGGATGTAGAGATATGGAAGCTTGGTTGGATCTACTATCTTGAGGCGAGTCTCCCAACCACCAACACCATTAAAGGCATACTTTGATGCCTAAGTCGAGGAGACCGCATGATGATAAGAGGTACTCTATCAACATGCTGCACATTCTAGATCGAAAGACACCTTTTAAGGTGATGGACACGATAGTTGAGACTATCAAGAGAGATGACCGGACGAGAGAAGAAGTCGTGTGGGTTTGCTCCATATATTGGATGCTCATTAATGCCAAGTTTGCACGGACACCTACATGTTGGATAGACCCCACTTGCCACTTTGAACATGAGGATATGAGGTTGTGATGATGAGGATGCTCCCACATCGTAGAAGGACATGCTAAGTCTGAAGCTGCCAAACAAGCTAAAGCCGAGAAGAGCGGCTGACAAAGCCCAAGGCGTCATGAACAACTTCTTGAAGCCACTCGGAGAATTGAGCTACGCTGGCCAGCATAGTGCAGATCTCGGGAGAGCCTTGAGAGGATCGTTGAGGATAAGTTCCATGCTCACTGGCGTCAAGTGGTAGAAGTGCACGGTACCGTCAACAAGCTTGAAGCGGACATCGAGGAAGCTAAGAGGAGAAAGCGAGAACTCATGAGAGAGATGGAAGGTGATATGGTCGAGGATGACTATGAGCAGCCTGCTCGGTGCCTACAAAGCCCGAGATCATTTGCTATTCGATGTGGACCAGGGCTACTACATCGGCACCTCCTCTGACTCCGTCGGTTCGGCCCGGCTTGATATCCACTCCTCCGGCTCCACAGACTTGACGAGGCTTTCGCGGATCAGCTATCTCCACTCCATCAGCCGCCTGAGCAGGAGCCGCCCGTGCAGTCCCAAGTGACGATTAGCTCTATACCTTCGAACTTTTGGTAACTTGTTGCCAAGGGAAAATTGTATAGATCATAGGGCTTCGAGAGAGAGTGCTCGTTTTTGCTCTTTCGTTTGCGGTTTTCCTTGAGATACTTTTGAGTTCTTTGAGATACTTCGTGTGTTTGATACTCGTTTGCTCTATCTTGATGAGTGCTTGATCATACTGTGCTTAATGTGTGCTTGATGTCTATCATATTCCATTCATATCTTGTATGATCATTTACTCATGTCTTGGTGATTAGGTGCATGTTATTCATTCTTATCATTTTATGCGCTCCACCAAGATGTATGTGACATGGAAGAGTAACCCATGATCCTAATCGATTGTGCATTTGCATTCAAAAGCAAATCTTAAATAATGCACAAATTTAGGGGAGCTCTTGCTTATCACATACTTCTCAAAGCGATGATGTTATTCATTGATTATATCATTTGTCGAGCTTTGATCTATATGTTGTCATCAATTACCAAAGGGGAGATTGAAAGTGCAACTAATCCCGAGTGGTTTTGGTAATTAATAACAACATATATATCATTGAACTAATCATTTCTTGAGAATATTTGAGAAAGTTCATTGATATGGGTATGGCAATGGCGATGATGTGGACCCCTCAAAATGCTAAGGAAAACATTGGCAAAAGCTCAAGACTCCATTTTTGGTTTAGTGATCCAAGATCACATTGAGTCCATAGGAAAGCCAATACTATTAAAGGGGGTGAGGTTATGATGATGATCTGGTTGCTCTAAGTGCTTAGTGATTTATCTCTCAAACTATCACAATCTTTCATTCCAACATAAACCCATAAGTAATCTCGGTCCCACCGATTCCAAACTCAGTCTGCTGAGATGAACCACCTCGACCATATAGCCAAACCCTAGAATCTCGGATTTTCGATTCCAAACTCGGTCATTCGAAATTGGTGTTGCCAAGCTTACATGACATACGTACTCAAATCGGTGTCACCGAGATGAGAAAATCGGTCCACAAGATTGGCAAACCCTAGACTTTGGAAGAATCGGACTAGCAGAGATTGTATTTTTGGTCCCACAGAAAATCCCAACGTTCTAAGATTTGAACTTTCGATCTAGGCCAGTTTGTCAACTTGGTCTGACCGAGATTAATCAAATGTTATAGCAGTTGGATTTTGTGTGGAGGCTATAAATACCCTCCACCTCCTCTTCATTAGTGGAAGAGCCATCGAAAGAACTACCACTCCTACCTTACATTTACGAGAAGAAAACTACCTACCCTTGTGTTGAGATCAAGTTGCTCCTCCCACCATATGAAACTTGATTTCTAGCCTTCCCAAGTTGCTTTCCCTCAATCCTTTCTTCCACCACAGCCAAATCGGTGAGGAGAGTTGAGTGTTGGGGAGATTATCATTTGAAGCACAAGAGCAAGGAGTTCATCATCACCAACCCCATCTATTACCTTTTGGAGGTGGTGCCTCCTAGATTAGTTAGGTGTTAAGCTTGGAGCCTCCGTCATGATGTGGAGTTGAACCAAGGAGTTTGTAAGAGGCAAGGAGATCGCCTACCATTGAAGATCTACCCCAGTAAGGCTAGTCCTCCGTGGGCGTAAGCCATGATGGCATAGACAAGGTTGCTTCTTCGTGGACCCTTAGTGGGTGGAGCCCTCAGTGGACTCGCGGCCGTTACCCTCAAGTGGGTTGAAGTCTCCATCAGCGTGGATTGGCGATAGCACCACCTATCGGAACCACGAGAAAAAATCTCCGTGTCTCCATTGCGTTTGCTCTTCTCCTCCTCTCATTTACTATCGTGCAATTTACTTTCGCTGCCATAACTCTAGAATTGCATGTGTGGGGTGATACTGACTTGGTTGTCATTGTGAACTTACTAGAAACTACTCCAATCAAAAGGCAAAATTTTTAAGTTGTCAAGTAGTCTAATCACCCCCCTCTAGACATACTTCCGATCCTACATCACTCCTTAGCGGTGGAGGCCATCCATTTACCTCCCCTCACAGGACATATTAGGAGAATTCGAGGTGATGAGAGGAGTCACGAGCAGACGTTAGAGCTTGAGTTCACTGGGGCGGATAAGCAAAGGAGGAAGAAAGGCGTGCCAGGTGAGAAGGTAAAATCCTTATCCCATATATATAGGCGGGACGAAACTACGCGTCCCTCACCGGCTGTAGTAAACTTCGCTTATCTCACTAGCGCCACTGCATCAATAAGCAGTTGGGTTACCCGCCTTGCTTGTATTGATGAGAATCCGAATAAGGGAACACGATCTCTGCTTCTACGGGGGCGTGCCAAGAAACCGCTTACCGCTAAGCGTCTTTGAGGTGGTATAGTAAGAAATAGTTCAAACAAAAGGCTTGATTTGCGGCGTGTCATGTCGGCAGATTGAGCTAAGTGTACATTTTATTCTCTCTCACGATTGGAATGTGGAATTTATTTTTGCGAGCAGGACACTATCCACGGTGTTCCTAATCTTCTCCAGGATTATTCAAGGGAGAGACCCCTTGCAATGCCGAACATTATACCTTAGGACTTATCGTCATTGAAGACTGGTTAGAGAGACTCTTGAGGGAGTCTTTGGACTAGAAGTGTCAGGACAACCGGACTATCAATGTTCGCGGACTCAAGACTACTGAATGATAGAGAGGTGAAGACTCAGCTCATGTCCGGGATGGTACTTTCCTTGGTGTGGAAGGCAAGCTTGGCAGCTCTGGATATGTAGATCTCCTACCATTGTAACCCGACTCTGTGTAACCCTAGCCTCCTCCAGGTGCCTATATAAACAGGAGGGCTTTAGTCCGTGGGACAACATTACATCTCAACAATCATACCATAGGCTAGCTTCTGAGGTTTAGCCTCCTTGATCTCGTGGTAGATCTGCTCTTGTACTACCCATATCATCAATTATTAATCAGCGGGGCGTGGGTTTTACCTCCATCGAGAGGGCCAGAACACCTTGGTAAAAACATTGTGTCCCTCGTCTCTTGTTACCATCCGCCTGAAGCGCTGCGATTCGGGGACCCCATACCGAGATCCGCCGGTTTGACACCGACACACAGGGATTCGGATGAGAAACAAGAGCACCTTTCGGCCATGACTCTCCTGAGTCGGTCGAGAGGATGTGCAGTCAACTTGGTTTTTACTGCCAAAAGCGAGTCGGCCATAGGGGCTGTCAGTGGTCTCCTCCATTTACCATGGACCGAGGCAAGCAAACCCTCTTCTCTGAAGGTGCTCACCTGAGGAGAAAAGCCCAAAGTGAAAGATGTTGATGGGCGTGTAGTCCAGCTAGTTCGGGAAGGAATGGCCGGGTATATGGACTTACGGAGGAGGGGTCTTCAGCAAATGACGCATCCCAACCTCTTGATGCTTAGGGCCATTGTATGTGGCTTGTCTTCGTGGAACCGAGGATCAAGCTTCGGGTCCATCGAGCTTGGTCGATGATGCCACCTTTGGAGAGGTGGATGCTTAGCAGGTCACTTTGGGAACAAAGACAACCCTCGAGGGCGAGGGAGGATTCGCCACTCGACCATTCTAGCACTCGGACAAGGAAATATGCCCACTTTATTTTCAATTGTGATCTTGCCATGCCAATGCCTGTTCAATTTGCCAGGTAAAGTGCGATCAATCTTTATTTTGCTATCTGTGGGACCTTCACTGAACTATACTCGATGCCCAATGGGCGCCATGAGCGCCCGGCGAAGAAGAGGGAAGGGAGAGTGTGGGCGGCGAGAGAGTGGGACTCGGGCCGTTGCTGCTGCTGATGATGAATGGCGAAACTCCGATGGGGAGGAAGAAGAGGAGGAGGAGGAGGAAGTTGCACCGCCTCGCTTGCGAAGCGATCGAGCTCAAATCATGACCACTGCTGACTGAGCATTAGCAAAGAATTCTTGGCTAATCGTCTTGATCGACCAAAGCGCCCTCGGACCACTTCTCCCGGCTTGTTGAAGAGGCTCTGAAGCAATCTCATTTGGCGCCATCGAAGAGCAGCGAAGGTCTTCTTAGAAGATGAAGGTCAATCGATTCCCACCATATCGAGAGTAAAAATGCTATTTGAGTCTTCTTGCTCTACATGGAGTTTTGTTTGGTGCGAGCTCATGCCCAGGTTAACCGACTGATTTTTGGGGTTGCGATCTTTCTGTGATACCTCTACCAGAAGGCGGCGATCATGAGATGGAAGACACGCCACTTCAAAACCTGGTATGACTCATAATTCCGTCTTTTAGTCGATTGGCTCTTAGTCTCTAGATGCGATTCTTTACGTAGCTCCATCAATATCGTTATCACTCTTCGGCGGCAACTGACGATGAAGAACGGCTGAAGCAAAGGAGGAGCGAGGCGCATCTATGCTGGCGGGGTGACTCGGGGCGTGCAGCCAGGAACTTTAGTCCTGCGAGAGGAGGAGAACATCACTCGGCCCCTTTGTATCGCCAGCGGTGACGTTGACTCAAGTGCTCACCAGCGTCGTCGAGAAGTGCTGCTGACCTTCACTCTTCTCGACCCACTCGTCCCGAGAGGACCAAGAGCGGTCTTTGCCAAAGAAAGCGTCGCCCGGTGGAGTCATGATGGGTAGTGAAAGGCCATCAAAGTGGAGCTAGCCGGAGCAGCCTATGCGCGGTTCCGCTCTCGAGTATGCGTTCGAGGATATGATGTCACGAAGATTCTTCTTTTACGAAATTCTTAGTAATTATCCTACCCCTTTGGGTGTGTCGATTGAAATTCGAACTAGTGGGGGCACGGCGTGAGTGCACTGCTTGATGTACATCCCCAAGGCTATGGTGGACTGCTTTGGCGATCGACCATAGTCTTTATATTTCAAACTTTTCCTTCATTCGATTAGGTCAAGCGGACTTTCCCAGGACGGTGGGGGCGCAGTGGAGTGCACCCCTTGAGGTGTAGTCCCGAGAGCGTGGCGCGGTGGCTTGGCGATCGGCTACAGATCTGAAAAATCGTCTGTTTTTTGTTGGTGGATTTGATGATCGCTCTTCATGATAGAACTAGTGGGGGCACGCTGGCGTGCACTCCTTTGAGTGTAATCCTGAGACTACGATTACGAAAGTTTGTATGGAAACTGTAGTCTTAGATGAAGAAAATATGCCTAGAGGCAATAATAAAGTTATTATTTATTTCCTTATATCATGATAAATGTTTATTATTCATGCTAGAATTGTATTAGCAGGAAACATAATACATGTGTGAATATATAGACAAACAGTGTCACTAGTATGCCTCTACTTGACTAGCTTGTTAAATCAAAGATGGTTATGTTTCCTAACCATGAACAAGGAGTTGTTATTTGATTAACAAGGTCACATCATTAGTTGAATGATCGATTGACATGACCCATTCCGTTAGCCTAGCACCCGATCGTTTAGTATGTTGCTATTGCTTCCTTCATGACTTATACATGTTCCTATGACTATGAGATTATGCAACTCCGTTTACGGAGGAACACTTTGTGTGCTACCAAAGCGTCCTAGCAATAATGGGTGATTATAAAGGTGCTCTGGTGTCTCGAAGGTACTTGTTGGGTTGTATTCGAGATTAGGATTTGTCACTCCAAATGTGGAGAGGTATCTCGGGCCCTCTCGGTAATGCACATCACTTAAGCCTTGCAAGCATTTCAACTAATGAGTTAGTTGCGAGATGATGTATTCTGGAGCGAGTAAAGACTTCTTGCGTAACAAGATTGAACTAGGTATTGGATCACGGCGATCGAATCTCGGACAAGTAACATCTGGATGACAAAGGAACAACGTATGTTGTTATGCGGTTTGACCGATAAAGATCTTCGTAGAATATGTAGGAACCAATATGGGCATCAGGTCCCGCTATTGGTTATTGACGGAGGCGTGTCTCGGTCATGTCTACATGTTCTCGAACAAGTAGGGTCCCTGCGCTTAAGGTTTCGATGCGGTTATATTATGAGTTTATGTATTTTGATGTACGAAGGTTGTTGGTCCGGATGTGATCACGGACATGAGCGAGTCTCGAAATGGTCGAGACATAAAGATTGATATATTGGATGATATATTTGGACAGGAAGTGTTAGGAAGTTTGGAGATAACTGAGGTCTCCGGGAGGTTCTGGAACCCCAGGGGAAGTATATGGGCCTTATGGGCCTATTGGAAAAGAAGGAGGCGGGGGGCAAGTGGCGCCCCTCGAGAGTCGAATAGGACAAGGAAGGCGGCCTGCTCTCCTCTCCTCCTTCCTTCCCCTCCTTCTTGGATTAGGAAGGAGGAAACCTACTTGGGTAGGTTTCCCCTCCTAAGCCAGCGCCTCCTGGGCGGCCCCTCCTCCTCCTCCTATATCACTGGTAGGGCACCCATAGACACACAAGTTGATCATTGTGATCGTTCCTTAGCCGTGTGCGGTGCCCCCTCACGATATTACACCTCGGTCATATTGTGGCGGTGCTTAGGCGAAGCCTGCGGATTGAACATCAAGATCGTCCTGCACGTCGTCTTGTGGAACTCCTCCTCATACCTCTGCTGGATCGGAGTTATGAGGTGCGTCATCGAGTTATGCGTGTGTCAAGAACTTCGGAGTGCGGAATGCTTGGTGCTTGGATCGGTTGGACCGGGAAGGCGTCGACTACTTCCTCTATGTTGCGTCAGCGCTTCGCCCGGTCTCTGAATGCGTAGACAACACTCTCCCTCTCGTTGCTATGCATCACCATGATCTTGCGTATGCGTAGGAAAATTTTAAATTACTCGTTCCCCAGCGGTGGCATCGAGCCTAGGTTTTATGGTTTGATGTTATATGCGAGTAGAACACAAGTGAGTTGTGGGCGATATAAGTCATCTGCTTACTGACATGTCATACTTTGGTTGGCGGTATTGTTGGATGAAGCGGCCGGACCGACATTACGCGTCACGCTTCTGGCGAGACTGGTTTACTGCCGTGCTTTGCACACGGTGACTAGCGGGTGTCGGTTTCTCAACTTTAGTTGAGCAAAGTGTGGCTATGCCGGTCCTTTGAAGGTTAAAACAGCATCAACTTGACAAACTATCGTTGTGGTTTTGATCGTAGGTGAGATTGGTTCTTGCTTAAGCCCGTAGCAGCCACGTAAAAATTGCAACAACAAAGTAGAGGGCGTCTAACTTGTTTTGCGAGGGCATGTTGTGATGTGATATGGCCAAGACATGATGCTATATTTTATTGTATGAGATGATCATGTTTTGTAACGAAGTTATCGACGGCTGGCGAGGAACCATATGGTTATCGCTTTATTGTATGAAATGCAAGCATACATAATTGCTTTACTTTATCACTAAGCGGTAGCGATAGTCGTGAAAGCAATAGATGGCGTAAACGACAACGATGCTCGATGGAGATCAAGGTGTCGCGCGCCGGTGGCGATGGTGATCATGATGGTGCTTGGAGATGGAGATCACAAGCACAAGATGATGATGGCCATATCATATCACTTATATTGATTGCATGTGATGTTTATCCTTTATGCATCTTATCTTGCTTTGATTGGCGGTAGCATTTTAAGATGATCTCTCACTAAAATTATCAAAAGTGTTCTCCCAGTATGCACCGTTGCCAAAGTTAAATCGTGCCCGGACACTGCGTGATGATCGGGTGTGATAAGCTCGTCCATCTACAGCGGGTGCAAGCCAGTTTTGCACGCATGAATACTCGGGTTAAACTTGACGAGCCTAGCATATGCGGATATGGCCTCGGAACACGGAGAGAAGAAAGGTCGGCGTGAATCATATAGTAGATATGATCAACATAAGATGTTCACCATTGAAAACTACTCCATCTCACGTGATGATCGGTTATGGTTTAGTTGATTTGGATCACGTGATCACTTAGATGACTAGAGAGATGTACATCTAAGTGGGAGTTCTTAAGTAATATGATTAATTGAACTTAAATTTATCATGAACTTAGTACTGATAGTATCTTGCTTGTCTATGTTGATTGTAGATAGATGGCTCGTCTTGTTGTTCCGTTGAATTTTAATCGTTCCTTGAAAGCTAAGTTGAAAGATGATGGTAGCAACTTCTGCGGACTGGATCCGTAACGAGGATTATCCTCATTCTTTACAGAAAAATTACGTCTGGAAGCACAGCTTGGGTGCCGAACTGCTGCTAATGATGCAAGCGGCGTTAAGAGCGTCTGGCGAGAGCAAAGCTGATGACTACTCGATAGTTCAATGTGCCATGCTTACGGCTTAGAACCGGGACTTCAACGGCGTTTTGAGCGTCATGGAGCATATGAGATGTTCGGGAGTTGAAGTTAATATTCGAGAAGAATGCGGATTGAGAGATATGAAGTCTCAATAAGTTCTATAGCTGCAAGATGGAGAGAATAGTTACATCGGTGAGCACATACTCAAGATGTGCAGGTATTGTAATCACTTGATTCAAGGGAGTTAATCTTCGGATGATAGTGTCATTGACGAGAATTCTCAATCACTTCCACCAAGCTACAAGAGCTTCGTGATGAACTATAATATGCAAGGGATGGATAAGGCGATTCGAGCTCTTCGCAATGCTAAAGGCTGCGGAGGTAGAAATCAAGAAGGAGCATCAAGTGTTGATGGTTAACAAGACCACTAGTTTCAAGAAAAGGGCAAAGGAAGAAGAAGGGAACTTCAAGAAGACGACAAACAAGTTGCTGCTCAGAGAGAAGAAACCCAAATCGGACCTAAACTGAAAGCCGAGTGCTTCTCTGCATGCGAGCGGTAGTCCTTGGAAGCGGAACTGCCCCAAGTATTTGGCGGATAAGAAGGATGGCAAGGTGAACAAAGGTATATGTGATATACATGTTATTGATGTGTACCTTACTAGAGCTGTGATAGCACAGGTATTTGATCTGGTTCTATTGCTAATATTTGCAACTTGAAATAGGGACTACGGATTAGCGAACAGCAGCAAAGGGCGAGGTGGCGTCTTGCGTGGGAAATGGTTCCAAAGTCGATGTGATCGCGATTGACACGCTACCTCTACATCTACCTTGATTAGTATTAGACCTAAATAATTGTTATTTGGTGCGGCGTTGAGCATGAACATTATATCTGGATCTTGTTTGATGCGAGGCGGTTATTCATTAAATCGAGAGAATAATGGTTGTTCTATTTATATGAGTAATATCTTTTATGGTCATGCACCCTTGAAGAGTGGTCTATTTTGATGAATCTCGATAGTAGTGATACACATATTCATAGTGTTGAAGCCAAAAGATTGAGTTGATAATGATAGTGCAACTTATTTGTGGCTTTACCGTTTAGGTCATATCGATTATAAAGCGCATGAAGAAACTCCATCTTGATGGACTTTTGGAACCACTTGATTATGAATCACTTGGTACTTGCGAACCGTGCCTCATGGGCAAGATGACTAAAACCCGTTCTCGGTACTATGGAGAAACAACAGATTTGTTGGAAATCATACATACGAGATGTATGTGGTCAGATGAATGTTGAGGCTACGTGGCGGATATCGTTATTTTCTCACCTTCACGAGATGATTTAAGCGAGATATGGGTATATCTACTTAATGAAACATAAGTCTGAAACATTTGAAAAGTTCAAAAGAATTTGAGTGAAGTTGAAAATCATCGTAACAAGAAAATAAAGTTTCTCGCGATCGATCGTGGAGGAGAATATTTGAGTTCTGAGTTTGGTCTACACTTAAAACAATGTGGAATAGTTTACAACTCACGCCACGGAACACCACAGGCGTAATGGTGTGTCGAGCGTCGTGTCGTACTTTACTTGATATGGTGCGATCTATGATGTCTCTTCTGATTTACGCTATCGTTTTGGGGTTATGCTTTAGAGGCGGCCACATTCACGTTAAATAGGGCACCATCAAAATCCGTTGAGGCGACACCTTATGAACTATGGTTTGGCAAGAAACCAAAGTTGTCGTTTCTTAAAGTTTGGGGCTGCGATGCTTATGTGAAAAAGCTTCAACTGATAAGCTCGAACCCAAATCGAATGTGTCTTCATAGGATACCCAAAGGGAGCAGTTGGGTACACCTTCTATCACAGATCCGAAGGCAAGACATTAGTTGCTAAGAATGGATCCTTTCTAGAAGGAGTTTCTCTCGAAAGAAGTGAGTGGGAGGAAAGTAGAACTTGATGAGGTAAGCTGTACCTACTCCTTGTTGGAAAATATTACATCACAGGAACGGTTTACGTGGCGTCAACTCAACTAGTGAGGAAGTTGATGATGATGATCATAGAACTTGAGATCAAGTTTATCTGAACCTCGTATGGTCGAGCGAGTAAGATCCGCACGAGTGATGCGGTAATCCTATTACGGAAGTCATGCTACTAGATCATGATGAACCTCACGAACTATGAAGAAGCGATGGTGAGCCAGATTCCATAAAATGGCTTGAAGCCATGAAATCGAGATGGGATCCATGTATGAGAACAAAGTATGGACTTTGGTTGACTTGCCCGATGGTCGGCAAGCAATTGAAAATAAATGGATCTTCAAGAAGAAGGCGTGCGGCGGTAATATTTCATCTACAAAGCTCGACTTGTTGCAAAAGGTTTCGACAAGTTCAAGGGGTTGACTACGATGAGACCTTCTCACCCGTAGCGATGCTTAAATCTGTCCGAATCATGTTAGCAATTGCCGCATTTTATGATTATGAAATTTGGCAAATGGATGTAAAACTGCATTCTGAATGGATTTACGGAAGAAGAGTTGTATATGATGCAACGAGAAGGTTTTATCGATCCAAAGGGAGCTAACAAAGTGTGCAAGCTCCAGCGATCCATTTATGGACTGGTGCAAGCCTCTCGGAGTTGGAATAAGCGTTTTGATAGTGTGATCAAAGCATTTGGGTTTATCTGAGACTTTTGGAGAAGCTTTGTATTTACAAGAAAGTGAGTGGGAGCTCTGTAGCATTTCTAATATTATATGTGGATGACATATTATTGATTGGAAATGATATAAATTCTGGATAGCATAAAGGGATACTTGAATAAAAGTTTTTCAATGAAAGACCTCGGTGAAGCTGCTTACATATTGGGCATTAAGATCTATAGAGATAGATCAAAGCAGCTTAATTGGACTTTCACAAAGCACATACCTTGACAAAGTTTTGAAGAAGTTCAAAATGGATCAAGCAAAGAAAGGGTTCTTGCTGTATTGCAAGGTGTGAAGTTGAGTAAGACTCAAAGCCCGACCACTGCGGAAGATAGAGAAAATGAAAAGTGTTCCTATGCTTGACCATAGGCTCTATCATGTATGCAATCTTGTGTACCGGACCTGATGTGTGCCTTGCTATAAGTCTAGCGAGGTACCAAAGTAATCGAGGTGGATCACTTGGGCAGCGGTCAAGAACATCTGAAATACGAAAAGGACTAAGGATATGTTTCTAGTATATGGAGGTGACAAAGAGCTCATCGTAAATGGTTACGTTGATGCAAGCTTTGACAACGATCCGGACGATTCTAAATCGCAAAACGGATCGTGTTTACATTAAGCGGTGGGTGTCGGTTAGTGCAGTTCAAAGCAAAGCGTCGTGGCGGGATCTACATGTGAAGCGGAATACATAGCTGCCGGAAGCAGCCAATGAAGGAATGCGGATGAAGGAGTTCATATCCGATCTAGGTGTCATACCTAGTGCGCCGGGTCAATGAAAATCTTTTGTGACAATCTTGGGCGATTGCCTTAGCGAAGAATCCAGATTTCACAAGAGGACCAAACACATCAAGGCGCTTCAATTCCATCAGGGATCTAGTCCGGTGGGAGACATAGAGATTTGCAAGATACATATGGATCTGAATGTTGCAGACCCGTTGACTAAGCCTCTTCCACGAGCAAAACATGATCAACACCAAGACTCCATGGGTGTTAGAATCATTACTATGTAATCTAGATTATTGACTCTAGTGCAAGTGGGAGGCGAAGGAAATATGCCTAGAGGCAATAATAAAGTTATTATTTATTTCCTTATATCATGATAAATGTTTATTATTCATGCTAGAATTGTATTAACAGGAAACATAATACATGTGTGAATATATAGACAAGCAGTGTCACTAGTATGCCTCTACTTGACTAGCTTGTTAATCAAAGATGGTTATGTTTCCTAACCATGAACAAGGAGTTGTTATTTGATTAACAAGGTCACATCATTAGTTGAATGATCTGATTGACATGACCCATTCCGTTAGCTTAGCACCCGATCGTTTAGTATGTTGCTATTGCTTCCTTCATGACTTATACATGTTCCTATGACTATGAGATTATGCAACTCCGTTTAGGAGGAACACTTTGTGTGCTACCAAGCGTCCTAGCATGCTGGGTGATTATAAAGGTGCTCTACGGTGTCTCGAGAAGGTACTTGTTGAGTTGGCGTATTTGAGATTAGGATTTGTCACTCCAAATGTCGGAGAGGTATCTCTGAGGCCCTCTCGGTAATGCACATCACTTAAGCCTTGCAAGCATTTCAACTAATGAGTTAGTTGTGAGATGATGTATTCGGAGCGAGTAAAGAGACTTGCTTGATTAGCTAGGTATTGAATACCGAGCGATCGAATCTCGGGAAAGTAACATACCGATGACAAAGGAACAACGTATGTTGTTATGTGGTTTGATCGATAAAGATCTTAAGTAGAATATGTAGGAACCAATATGGGCATCCGAGGTCCGCTATTGGTTATTGACGGAGGCGATGTCTCGGTCATGTCTACATGTTCTCGAACCGTAGGAGTCCGCATGCTTAAGGTTTTGATGCGATTTATATTATGAGTTTATGTATTTTGATGTACGAAGGTTGTTGAGTCCGGATGTGATCACGGACATGCGAGGAGTCTCGAAATGGTCGAGACATAAAGATTGATATATTGGATGACGCTATATTTGGACACGGAAGGTTACGGAAGTTTTGGAGAAAAGGAGATCTGGGAGGTTTGGAACCCCGGGAAGTATATGGGCCTTGATGGGCCTATTGGAGAAAGAGGGGCGGCCGGGCAAGTGGCGCGCCCCCTCCTTGAGTCGAATAGGACAAGGAAGGGGCGGCCCCCCCTTCTCTTCCTCTCCTCCTTCCCTCCTTCCTCCTTCTTGGATTAGGAAAAGGGGAAACCTACTTGGGTAGGTTTCCTCCTCTAATGCCTGCCTCCCCTTGGCGGCCCCTCCTCCCTTCCTCCTTTATATCACAGGTGAGGGCACCCCATAGACACACAAGTTGATCATCGTGATCGTTCCTTAGCCGTGTCACGGTGCCCCCTCCACGATATTACACCTCGGTCATATTGTAGCGGTGCTTAGCGAAACCTGCGGCAGATTGAACATCAAGATCGTCCTGCCTTGCCGTCGTCTTGCGGAACTCCTCCCCATACCTCTGCTGGATCGGAGATTGAGGTGCGTCATCAAGCTGCTCGTGTGTCAAGAACTTCGAGGTGCAGGAATGCGGTGCTTGGATCGGTTGGACCGGGAAGAGCGTCGACTACTTCCTCTCGTTGCGTCAGCGCTTCCGCTTGATCTATGAGAGTGCGTAGACAACACTCTCCCCTCTCGTTGCTATGCATCACCATGATCTTGCGTGTGCGTGAGGAAATTTTTGAAATTACTCGTTCCCCAACATTAAAGCGTATGACTTTTCCTTAGTCACTCCTCGGAAGTGAATTATCCTTGACATCTTGTCGATTGGTTCTTCGTAGAAATCCTGCGTGCTTGCGGCGTCGTTACACGAGTTGGAGAACAAACATATCCCTTTCGAGCTTGATGCAGAAGCTTCGGTCTGGGAGAATTTAGGCGAAGGCAAAGGAGGAGACCAAAGGAAAGTATGTTTGGTGAGGCCTCGACATCTGCTTTTGCCCCTCATTTGTTTTGAAGTCACCATCTTTAACGTAACTGCGAGGGCAAAGTGAAGGAGGCCCGAGAAGAAAGAAACCTTGAAGCTAGTTGAGATCACGCGAAGACAGCTTTAGAAGACCCAAGCTTCGTGAACGAGAAGTTGGCCTTGATTAGCCCAAAGCTTGAAAGAAGAACACCAATCTGAAATTTGCTCTTGCTATTGCCGACAAAGGAATCGGTCATTGGCGATAAAGTTGATTACGGGCCAAACAAGGCCGATTGGAGTTGGCGGGGAAGAAGAAGCGATCTAGAAGAGGCTTATGCGAGGCGGACTTCGCCAGAAGTTGTTCCTCATTGCTCGAAGGGTAATCCTTTGCACCAAAATTTTGTTTTGAAGTGATCTTTCCATTCGACGTTGCCTTGACTGTGATTGTACTTGAAATTTTGCCAAAACTTGAAGAGGTAGTCGGCTGGAACCAAACTTGGACCCATCAACTCTCCGGTGAATGATGGAAATGCGCCATGAGCGTGTTCGGCTCGAGTCTCGTGTTGCTGCTGTCATTGACTATCTTGCAAGGCTGAAGTCGCCACTTCCGCGTGACACTCACGCTCGCCCGGAGGCGGCTCCAAATGACCTCGAGTCTCGATGACTCGACTAAACCACGATCCTGATGAGTCTCTTGGTGGAAAGTCTTCTGCCGGTGTGGTGCGAGATGTCGCTCGTGTTTGGCCGAGTCCATTGCAAGGATGCCGAGAGGACAAGCTAGCTGACTCTTGGTGGCTAACACCAAAAGCATGATTTCCGGTCTTTCATGGAGACTTTCATCGCTGCTGCCACTCGGATCACGGATGGAATCGACCTTGATGAGTTTGTTGCACCTTCCGACCCTCCACGGGAGGGTAAAAACTTCTTGAGCTCGACACTTTAAATTTGCCTTGGTATGCAGTGATTTTTGTAACGATAAACCTTAACGAGGCTTCTTTTGAGCACCTTGGTTCCATTAGGTATTTATCTGAACTTGGTTTGATGTTTGAATATGTTTGCATTTGGCTTGAGATGTCTTTTGCGGGTTAAAGTGAGGTGCTCATTGCAATCGACTTGTTCCCCAATTCACTTAGGCGAGCCTTTGGGCTGCGGCTAAGCCTCCGAGTTGAGGCGTGCTCTCCACTCGGTAAGATTTTTCAAAACTTAGGCGAGCCTGGGCTGCAGCTAAGCCCAGTGGGAGGTATGCTCTCCACTCGGTGGATTTTATAACTTAGGCGAGCACGGGCTGTGGCTAAGCCTCCGAGTGGGGCGTGCTTTCCACTCGGTAGGATTTTTATAACTTGGCGAGCCTGGGCTGCAGCTAAGCCCCAGTGGGAGTATGCTCTCCACTTGGTAGGATTTTATAACTTAGGCGAGCAGGGCTGCGGCTAAGCCCAGGTGGGAGGTGCTCTCCACTCGGTAGGATTTTTATAACTTAGGCGAGCCTTGGGCTGCGGCTAAGCCCAGTGGGAGGTCTCTCTCCACTCGGTAGGATTTTTATAACTTAGGCGAGCAGGCTGCAGCTAAGCCCCAGTGGGACTCTGCTCTCCACTCGGTAGGATTTCACGTTGTACTTGTGGCGTGGCTTTCGAAGGAAGGTCGATGATTGACTGCACCTCGTCTTCCTTGCGACCGCATGTTGTACTTTGGCGTGGCTCGGAGGAGAGGTCATGATCGACCTACACCTCGTCTTCCCTGCTACCATACGTTGTACTTGTGGCGTGGCTTTCGGAGGAAAGGTCATGATCGACTGCACCTCGTCTCCTTGCTACCGCATGTTGTATTTGAACTTAGGCGAGTACTTAGACTGCAGCTAAGCCCCAGTGGGAGTCGGCTCACCACTCGGTGGGATTTATTGAAACTTAGGCGAGTCTTGGACTGCAGCTAAGCCCAGTGGGAGTCGGCTCACCACTCGGTGGGATTTTATTGAAACTTAAGTGAAGCAGTTAGCAACTAAGCCCCAGTGAGAGTCGGCTCACCACTCGGTGAGGATTGTTTTTTACAAACTTAAGTGAAAGCGGATTCACAGCTAAGCCACCTTGAGGAATTTTCTTGAACAAATAAAAGTGACAAAAATCATTGGGGAAATTATGACACTATTATCTTGCAAAACATGAACTCTGAGTATTTTATTACAACTCATCCGAGTGAAGACTTAAGTGTAAAATGGGCGGAGTAGCTCCCGTTCCAAGCTCGGGGCTCATCGATATTGTGCTTGGCGTTGTAGAGGCAGGGCGCTCCGTTGTGGAGAACCTTGGTGACGATGAAGGTCCTTCCCAAGAAGGAGCAAGCTTGTCTTGTTTCTGCTGATCCACTCGGAGAACCAAATCCCCTTCTGGAAGGCTCGACTCTTCACGTTTCTAAGCGTGGAGCGGCCAAGTCCTATTGGTAGATGGTCGATCGGATCGA
>JAHHZJ010003593.1:0-31720 GCA_021437245.1 Aegilops speltoides
TGAAGAAATTGGTGTGACCTTGAAGACTTGGTATTCATTGAGGAATATGAAGCGTGAAGACTTTTGTTTTCATAGTTCCATTTTCTCTTTCTTGAGTCATAGGAAACACCGTACTATTAAAGGGGGTCGAGGAAATACTAAGGAAAAATTTCCATGTGATGCTCAACTCAAAATCCTACACCTACCAATCCCTTTGAGTGAAGCCATTGGAAATCTCATCTGATTTAGTCAATTTCTTGATGTGAGAGGCAGATTCTTACAGTCCTTGAGGACTTCTTTCTGGCGAGGAGTTAGGAATTCGCCGGTCTGGTGCCTACGATGAGAACATGATATACGAGGAATTTGAGAGTCAAATTTCCGACCGTTCTTTATCTTCTTGGCGGCTGTCCAAAATATCTTATCCACCTAACGGTCATATCATTGAAGGGCATTTATGTCTTATCATGTCGGGCTGCTCCTAGGCTATAAATAGCCGCCCCTACAACCACTAGCTGGTTGGCTACTCGAAGAACTTGACACTTGTCATCTGAGAGCAACCGATCCTCAGGGACTTTGGCGAAAATCATCAAGTGAGGAAAATCCCAAACCAAACCCCACAAACCCAAAGTGATTGAGCATCATGAAGAAATTGATCTCGTGGATCCGGCGCTTATTACCTTTGAAGGCGTGCTTCTTCTAGGCGGTTAGGCGTCAAGGTCTAGAAACATCAAGAGGAATTGTGGATCGCCGAGTGACCAAGTCTGTGAAGGTTTGGAAGTCACTGAAGACTTACCACGAGTGATTAGGCGAGGCTGCGTGGTCTTAGTTCAAGGAGAATACGGTGAGGACTCGGTGTCTGAGTTGCGGCTCGGAGGCTGGGTGTCGAGGCTGTGTGTCCTCGAGTTTAAATACTCGGCCACTCAACGGACGTACAAGCTGAGGCAGCGAGTTGGGCTAGTTTACCAAATCATTGTCTTCACCAACTAAGCTGGTTCTATTTCCTCAACTCTTTCATTTCCTCATTCTTGTGTTGTATGTTGTTCATATCGTGCTTGAAGACTTTGGTGAAGACTTTCACAAATTCCTCAGTTCAATTTCTTGATCTGTTTGTCTTCATCTTGTTATCTGTGTTTACGCTTTACGTACTCTGTGCGAGTCTTCATTTCATTATGATGACTATGTTTGTATCTGTTATGTTTACCTGAGTACTTATTCAGCTGCAAGTAGTTCTTAGCTAAGGAATTTCCTCACCGACAAATTCCTCGATGAAGAATTCATAAAATCGCCTATTCACCCCCTCTAATCGATATAATGCACTTTCAATTGGTATCGGGCGAGGTACTCCTTGTTACGTGTGATTTTAGTTTAACACTTTGGAGTTTTAGTTATGTCGGCCCGCGGTATGATCAAGGTCTCGGCTGGGTGTCCTACCTTTGATGGAGCGGACTACCCCTCTTTGGAAGAACAAGATCGAATGCATCTTGAGGCAATGATAACGATCTCTAGTATGTTGTGGAAAATGGTGTCCCCTCTGTCACTCCCACTTTGAGCGCTACCGATGTGAAGAGATTTAAACAACTCGATTCTCAAGCGAAGAATATCATATGTGGCCATCGAGCAAAACGGTATGGAAGAGTGAGTGCTTTGGAAGCTGCTAAGCTTATACGGGATAGGCTGTCCAAAGTAAATGAAGGAGTTTCAACTCAGCGTGACTCTCGAGTCAATGTTCTTGGAATCTCTTCAACGCTTCAAAAGACTCGACAATGAGAATGTCCAACAAACCTTTGATCGCCTCCTTGACATCTCAAATGAGCTTCAAGCCCTCGGTGCCCATGACATCATGATCATGAAGTTGTGAAGAAAGCTGTTGAGATCGCTTGATTCCTCATTTGATACTCTGGGATGATGATACAAGCGTCTTGACTACAAAGTCGCTTGATCCTGCTGATATCCTCGAAGGCTAAACACTCACGAGTTCGACTTGCTAAAAGAGATCTCTATGGTTCAAACTATGGCAAACCACGTGCCACGAAGGCCAAGGCGTGTCGACTCACGAATATGAGGATTACGGTAGTAGTCTTGGTGACCACTGAAGAAGCGAGCGAGGATCTAGCTTGCTTGTGAAGAAATTCGAAGTTCACAAGGCGTGGTCGCTTTGGAAAATCCTCAAGAAGCAATGATTCCTCATCCAATGACTATAAGAAGGCTTTGCCACAAATGCAAGAAGCCTGGTCACTATATTCAAGGTTGTCCTCGATTGGGAAAAGGAAATGAAGAAGAAGAAATACAAGGATTACGATTACGATGATGCGAAGAAGAAGAAGAAATCGTCAAAATCTTAGTCATCAAAATCCTCGAAGTATTCATCTCACAAGAAGAGCAGCTCAAGAAGGCTCGGGCATTCATTGGCAAGAAATGGACTCTGAAGCTGAATCGAGGAAAATGATGAAGAGAGGCGTCTGAAGAATCTGAGTGCAGTGTGGCGAGTCGGCCATTACTCTGCCTTCGTCGGCAAGTCCATCTTCAACCTTGAAGAAAGCCGACTCCACCGACAAGCTGATGAAGATAATGATGGCTCGCTCCCACCTATTGCTTCATGGCGAAAGGTGCTAAGGTACTCAAATACAACTCCTCGAATCTAGTGAAAATGAATCGATGAGGATCTCAAGCCCAGCTACTCTAAACTTGCTAAGATTGCTGTGAAACAACAACGGGCTCTTGAAAAGGTTCAAAACATGCTAGATAAAAGTGGCGATATGTTGGGTGAAGAAATGGATTGCACTAAAGCCTTGGTGAAAATCTTGAGACTTGGTCTAGGTTTGATAACCTTCAAGGTCATCATAACACTCTCTTATCGATCATGAGAAACTTTCTTATGAATTTCTTCAAGAAAAGCAAGATCACGAAGCTTTCTCTTGAATCTCTTCAAAGAAAGGAAGATCTTGAGAAGCTAAGAGTGTGTTATGAAGATCTTCGAAGGGCGCGATTCATTACTAGCTCAACAAATCAGCGCTTCTCGGGAAGAATTTGTTCCTCCATGCTTAAAGTGCATTGAGCGTGAATCGCTAATTCTTCACTGAATGTTCAAATGCTTCAATTGTTACAAATCCTTCATCTGCCTCTGCTATCACTAATTCCTCATCGAGGACATTGCTAGCATCCTTGACAATGCGAGGGCTGAAGGGCTGTACATGACGAGCATGTACAAAAGCCTCAAAGGACATCAGACACTTTGTGATGTGCTCAAAAGAAGATCCTCAGCGAAACCCTAGGAAAGAGGGCATTGCCTTTGAGAGGAAACTCAATCTTGATGGAACATATTGGAAGCTTTGGCGGTACCCCAAAACCTCATGGGTTCTTTGCAAAGGACCTCGATTGATCCATCTAATTTATCTGGCTTTACATGTGAATCTCCTCATTCTTACGATGAGTCATTTGACTCAACTATAAACTGTTCAAAAATCAGAATGGTGAAGTATTTGCTAGATATGTTGGCACTAAGCTGCGAGAGCGGTTCCCCTATGAAGAAAATCTGGGTTCCCAAAGTTGTGTTGAAAGTCTTGGTGAATGTCCTCATGACACCACAGTGAAAACAGGAACCCCAGATCAAATTCTTCATATGGACCAAATTCTTCATATGGATCCAAGTCCTCATATGGACCAAATTCTTCACATGGATCAAATTCCTTAAGCTGGATCAAATTCCTCATATGATTATCATCGTGCTAACAACTCATCTCTCATGAGGTAGAGCTAAGGGTTATGAATATGTGCATTATTCTTCAAACCATTATGTTCATAAGTCCTCAAGAATTACTCTGCTTATTCATATGCTTACCTAACCCCTCTTATGTGAAGCGAAATGGTTTGGCATCTTTGCCACCTTTCTCACATGGTGCTTTCATGAGAATGATGAACTCTTTGCCACCCCTCGGATGTGGGTGGTGAAGAAAAAGAACTAATCTCTTCTGCGGGGCCAGGTCTCTGGCGTGCTCTAACGTCTGAAGAATTTCTTGAGGGACTGACAAAATTGCTGAAAGGGCCTTACGCAAATCATGATGAAATGAACTTTCATTTCACATGTCCTCATAATGCTATATCATTTCTTGCTTGATGAAATTCATCGATGAACTTGATATCATATTCTTCTTGATGAAGCATATGAGATTGTAAGTTACACTAATTCATCTGCGGGATGATCAACCCAAAACCCTTGAATGGGTCCTCGATAGTGGATGTACAAATCACATATTGGTGACAAGAATCTATTGATGGATGCTCCTTATCACCGTCACCTCTGAAGCATATCATCTTTCTTGACAAAGGCAAAAGTCGGTATTGGGTCTTGGTAAGGTTGCTATCTCTAAGGATAAGCACATGGACAAAGTCATGCTTGTTGAGTCCTTAGGATACAATCTCATGTCGATCTCAATGCTTTGTGATCTTGATATGGTTGTTGTCTTTGGCAAATATCATTGTGTTGTGATTATGGAAGCTGAAAATTCCAAAGTCTTGAAGGCTTTAGGAGAGGAGATCTGTATATTGTTGATTTCTCTCTGGGACCACAACCAGCCGTGTGTCTACTTGCAAAAGCTTGAAGGCTGGCTATGGCATCGACGACTTGGTCATGAGGCATGAGGAATTTGAACACGCTTGCGAAGAAGAAGCATGTCATTGGCATTGAGAATGTAAAATTCCTCAAGGATCATTTATGCGGAGCATGTGAAGCTGGAAAAATGACCAAGGCCAAGCATCCAGTGAAGACTATCATGACCACTACCGTCCATTGAATTGCTTCACATGGACCTCTTGGACCTAATCATTACTCAGCGATCACTAATGATGCATCTCTATATGGTTTTGTCATTGTTGATGATTATTCTCGATATACATGGGTACACATTGTTGCTTACAAACATGAAGTGCAGGAAGTCTTCAAGCGATTTTCCTCGAGGGCTTCAACCAACTTTGGTGTGAAGATCAAGCATATCGAAGTGACAATGGGCGAGTTCAAAATTCGGTCTTGATGCATATCTTGATGAACTTGGTATTACTCATGAGTTATTTGCTCCCTATACTCCTCGTGAGAATGGCGTCGTGGGCGCAAGAACAGAACTCTTGTTGAGATGGCTCGCACTATGCTTGATGAATACAAAGCGCCTCGGCGTTTTGGATTGATACAATTGATCTTGCTTGCCACATCATCAGCAGTATATCTTCACAAATTCTTCAAGAAGGCGCCTATGAACTCCTCAGCGACAAGAAACCCAATGTGAGTTATTTCAAAGTCTTGATTGCTAAATGTTGGATTAGAGATCCTCACCACAACTCTAAATTTGCACGAAAGCACATGAAGGTTTATGCTTGGTTACGGAAAGGAGCACACCTCTGAGTCTTCAACATTGTTCTTCACAAGATTGTTGACCTTTGTAGATGTGCGATTCGATGAAACTAATGGCTGCAAAGAGAGCACCTACCTACGTGTTAGATGAACCAGCTTTTGAAGATGCTATCAAGCTCAAAGGCAGCGAGGATGTCATTCCCTTGAAGAATCTCTTTGAAGAATTCATTCCTGTTCATGAAGAGCGTCGGTGATGCACTGAAGAACATGATGAGGAAAATGGTCTTTGAAGAAAATGCTGATCAAAATCCTCGGCGACAACCAACTCATCCACAGCGTTGCAAAAGAAGTGCAAGTGGAGAAGATCATCGATGACATTAGCGCACGAGGTCCTCTCACTCGCTCAAAAGCATCACATTTATCTAACTTTTGTGGGCACTATGCTTTTGTCTCTATCCAGAGCCCACTAAGGTAGATGAAGCATTTACGGGCGGAGTGGATTAGGGCTATGCAAGAAGAATTACATCGATTAAAGTGAACAATGTGCAGGAATTGGTCGATCGCCCGGATCCTTGCAAGCATAATATCATTGGCACAAAGTGGATCTACCGCAACAAGCAAGATGAAAATGGCCTTGTGGTGAGGAATAAAGCACGACTAGTAGCTCAAGGCTACACGAGGTTGAAGGAATTGATTTGATGAAACTTTTGCACTGTTGCTAGACTTGAGGCTATTCGCATATTACTTGCTTACGCTAACCATCATGATATCATCTTATATCAAATGGATGTGAAAAGTGCATTCCTCAATGGTAAGCTTGAGGAAGAAGTATATGTTGCTCAACCCCCAGGTTTTGAAGATCCCAAGAATCCTGACAAAGTCTTCAGACTCAATAAGGCTCTCTATGGCCTCAAGCAAGCCCCTCGGGCGTGGTATGATACATTGAAGGAATTCTTCGTGAAGAATGGCTTCACACACGGTTCACTCAACATATGATGGTGAACTGTTTGTGTGCCAAATATATGTTGATGATATTATCTTTTGCTGTACTGACCAACGTTATAGTGATGAATTTGCCTATATGATGAGTGAAGAATATCAAATGTCTATGATGGGAGAGTTGAAATTCTTCTTAGGTCTTCAAATCCGTCGGCGCAATGGCATATTCATATCTCGGAGAAATACCTCAAAGATGTCTTGAGGAAATTCGGCATGCAAGATTGCAAAGCGTCAAAATTCCTATGCCCACAAATGGCCATCTATGCACTAATGAAAATGGTATTGACTTGATCACAAGGTATACGCTCCATGATTGGTTCCTTATTGTACTTATGTGCATCTAGGCGGATATAATGCTTAGTGTTTGCATGTGTGCCCGATTTCAAGCTGCAGAAGAATCACACCATAAGGCTGTGAAGCATATTCTTGATATCTAGCTCACACACCAACACTAGGATTATGGTACCCCAAGGGATCTGCTTTTGATCTCATTGGATATTCGACTCGACTATCTTTGGTGATCGTGTGGACCGCAAGTCAACATCGGCACTTGTCATTTCCTCGGACGATCTTTGATGCATTGGTCCTCGAAGAAAGCGAAGCTGCGTATCCATCTCTCTTTGAAGCTGAATACATTGCTGCTAGCTCATCTTTGTGCTCAAGCTGCTTTGGATGAAGCAAACCCTCAAGGACTATGGCGTCAGCGTGAAGAATGTGCCTCTCCTCTGCGACAATGAGAGTGCCATCAAGATTGCTCACAACCAGATTCAGCACTTTCGAAGACTAAGCACATCAGATTCATCATCATTTTCTTCGTGATCATGTGTTGAAGGCGACATCTCCATCGAGCATGTGAAGGCGAAGAACAGCTAGCTGATATCTTCACTAAGCCCTTGGGCGAGAAGAGATTTAGCAAGTTGCGGTGTGAGCTAAATATCTTAGAATCTTGAATGTTCTTTGAAAAGGACACACATCCTAACCCTTATGCAGAATTGATGACTTAGATGTGCAACACATGAAGAAACGTTTTCTTCAATCAATGAAGAATAACACTCTAAGTGTGAAGAAATTAATGAAGAATTTGATTCTCGAGAACCCTCGACAATTATGCGGTGTGCGGAATCATCATTCTTATCTGATGGAGTCACGCCACCACAAAAGTTGAAAATCTTCAATTTGAGTTTTCCTCATTTTGAAATTCTTGAGTTTTCAAATTCTTCAACTTTGCAAAATCTTCATTGTTTCCGTCATTTTTCTTCATTGGCTATATATATATATATGAGTTTATGTCCTCTACAACATTCACTTATTGCTATTTCTTCAAGTTGTGATTTCTGCTAAGTGAATGTGATCGGACCCTTCCTCCTCTATGCTACACTCAACCCTATCTATTCACAAATTCTTCATATGCGTTACGATTGAAACTTCGTTCAAAGTCTTCCTTTGTGTCCTTGTCAATTTGAAGAAATTGCGAGCGAAACTTTAAAACAAATCTTATCCAGATTTTGGTTTTACCGCTCAAACCGTTCCGCATCCCACGATGCATTATTTTATTCACCCACGATCTTACGATCTCAACTGCACGATGCGTGGGTGACACATGTCGCGTGAAGAAGAAAGGGCAGGGGCATGTTAGTCCCAAAATCTTGGCGAACAATTTTTACCGTGGCTATAAATACCCTCTCCCTTCCTTACTTCATTTACTCTGCTTTCGATCGTTGTCTCTCGCTCGAGCTCTCCTCAAACCCTAAGCCGCCGCTACTCCATCGCCGCCGGTGAGGAAGAGCTTCCTTGCCTCGACCTCGTCGCCATCGTACTTTCGCGCCCGGCTGCGGAAATCTTCACTCCGCCGCCGCCGTAGCTGTCTCCCTCTGCCAAGTTAGGCGTGGGAGATCTAACAACGAACTTCATCGCTATTCATCTCTGTTCATTGTGTTCTTGATTCGGGTAATTAAAAGTCACTTTTATTACTCGCTTTGATTCTCAAACTTTTACGAAAATCTTCAAAGGTGTTTTATTCTTCAAATCTTCACATATGAACACCTCACACCTTGTATGCTCTTGATCCATCTCTCTAAGCACTCATTTCTTCAAGATTCCTCAATTGTGCGGATTTTCGATCTGTACAACTCTGGAACCTAAGACAAAAGCAGCTTAGTGAAATTCCTCAAGGCTCAACTGGTCAAAATCCTCAAAACTTGTCTTTTGAAAAATCTTACGAGGCGCATATGACCTCTCCAAATTCCTTGCACCTACACTCTGTTCACGGTACTCATGTCATTCTTTGAATCACTAGGTTCTCATCAACTTAACTCATTTGCAGCGTTCCTCGAAGAAAAACTGCATACTTCTTGAGTGTTCAATTGTTCAAATTCCTCATCTGAAGAAAATGGGTGAAGGAAAGAGACCCGAGAAAGGAGGAAAAAAGCAGGAGGTCATGGCTGCTTTGAGATCCACGATGAAATATACAAGGATTATTGCACACTGATGAAGCCAAGTTTGGCAAAGAAAACAAAAATCAGCGCAAAGTGCGCATTGGAGGATTGAGCGAAGATGGGCACGAGAATGGAGGAATATCGATATGTTACTCCAAAGTACATGAAGAAATTAGCCTTAAATCCTCCATGCCCAAGAGCTCCATTGGCTTTGGCCAAGTCGCTGATCCCACTAGCATCAAAAGTGGTGAAGACTTTCTGAAGAATGGGCTAGGCGCCAAGCAAAATTGGCAAGACAAGCCAAGGAGGCGGTGAGGAAATTCAATGAGGATTCTGCTGCTGCTGCTGCTGCTGAGACCTCGGTCAAGCCGAGAAATCAATGCGAAGAAGCACTGCTTTGCATAAGCCAAGTGCTTCACCATCAGCGCCCTCATGGCCAAGTTCCTCAGCCGCGCCCTCACGGCAAATTCCTCAGACTACTGCTGCTCCACAAAAGTCCTCAGCAGCTCCCTCCAAGTCCTCAACTCCTGTGCATGTGGCTACATGTCAAAGGACTCAGGGTTTCTCAATTGCTTCTGGTGTCTCAGCGAGTTCCTCAGCTACACCAATGTCCTCATCGAGGCCCCCTCTGCTGAAGACAAAAGCAATAGTGGGCCGGTCCTCGGCCAAGTCAAGAAAAAGCAGTTGCTTTCAAGTGCCCTCGATGATGAGGCTTACGATGAAGAACTTGCGAAATCATCGAAGCAGAGACAAGCAAAGGCCGCTAGAGCCAAAGGAACACTGTGCCTCTGCTTTTGGATCGAAGAAGATCCTCGACTATATTGACTTATGGCATAAGGATCCAAACACTCCAATGCGATCGCCTCGACTCTGGTCAAAGTCATATCTTGACCCATTTCATCTCTCAAGAGAAATGGAAGTTTGAAAAGGCTCGTGAGATAAAGAGAGCACAAGCTAGAAAGGAGAAGCTTCTAAAGAAGAGCGTTGTCGGTGACATCGAAGAACTTCTCAAGGCTCAATCTGAGATCAAGCCCTCGGCAAAGATTTGATGCATACCATGCTGATTGGCAAGGAGCCAAAGTGAGATTAATCAATTTGTGAAGAAAATGACAATTGTTGCAGCCCCATCGCAACAAGAAAATCCTCGAGCTGCGAGACTCTGCTCGGCCTTTGAAGAACATACCGCCTGCTGATGACTTTCAACTCTTGATGAGAATACAAGTTCGGGGATGATGACTCCATTCCGGCCATTGAAGAAATTCCCGGGGCATCCACTAGTGGTGCGCTGAAAAGCTGAAGAGATCGAGGCAAGCTGCACCGATTCGCTGAAAAAAATGAACCACAGTCCTCGGCTCCTCCTGCGCCAACACCAACTCAATTCTTCCATACGCTTATGAAGTGAAGAAGACCAAGGCTGCTGAGCGAGCTGCGATGAAAAAGGAAGGCATCATTGCGTCAAATTCTTGACGCGAAGAAAATGAAGCCAATGACCAGCTAAGCGAAAATCCTATTGATGCCATTCCGCTTTCCTCCATGTCATCAAGAAATTGTTCCTTATGGAAGACTACAAGATCCCAAGCGGATCGATGAAGAAAATCATTACATTGCTACCTCGAGCAGTTTGATGAAGAAATTGAAGTGGAAGCATTCCCTTCAGCGCCGATCGTTCCTCACCTATGCCTCGGTTCACGGTGAAGAGGCTGGTGTTGAGAAGTGAAAAAGAAGATGAAGATGTGGATATTGGATGCACTACACGGTGATGAGCGATGACTTTTGGGAAAGTCGGCATCCCAATACTCCTCTCTTCACTCCTATTCAACAAATTCCTCGGTCCCGGCTACAAGCTGTTCAAATGGGCTCTGAAGAAACTCATCCCCATAAATGCATTCATGAAGAAATTCCAGCCGCTAGTCTTTGAAGAACTTCTTCTTCTTGATCCCCAAAGCTGCACAAGAAGAGGAACGAGAAATTCCTCGACTGAAGCTTTGAGATCGTCATTCACGAGGTTGTCTTTGCAAATCACGATACTCCTCTGCCCAAACCGAAGAATCCGTTCTCTAGCAAGCAAAAATTCAAAGTGAAGACTTCTTTTACGAGCATGTGTTCTTCACTGATTACAATCCATATAACTCTGCTCGCATAAGGAAGAGCGTTTACGGACTGCTACTCAAGCCAACTTCTATTCCTCGGTGCTCTTTGACAAGGACAAAATCTTGATCATGAACATATTCCTCACGTGGATATGGAATCTCTGTCGTGCTTCGAACCGGTCCTCCAAGTTATTCACGATGCAGGACTCTTGAACTTCGCACTACTATACGTGATTGGAATGAAGAACTCATTCTTGATTCTATGCCACTTTTCATATCACGGAGATCTTTGAAGATGTCAATTCATGGGTGCTGGATTGGATGACGAAAACACTCACTATAAGGCACCGACAACTGAATTGCCGTGTCCTTCCTCTTGATCCTCCCCATGCTAGTGCGTTGCATCTACAATGACCATGGTGACAGATCATTATATGCAAGTGCTCATGAAGCCTTTGAAGCGAGGCAGGGCCCACGAACCAAATTCCTCGTCAAGGAATTGCTATATGTGCCTCGGATGTCTATCACATCTGGCGAAGACAATGAGTCCTATCAAAGGCCACGACTCAAATGATGAAGATGTCGTTGGCATCATGAAGAACATGCTTTTCAACATCATTCATGGCGTTCCGTCAACTTCCATGATTTCTTCATGAGGACTCGGCTAATGTTGCTATGTCACCTTTTGAAATTTGAAGGCCTATCGCCTTGGATTATGAGATTCATAAGGGCAAGATCTTCCTTTGAATTACAAAGTGACACTCTGAACCATGGTAGCTACTTGCCGCCCATTGAAGTCCTCAAGCGACCTATTTCATCATCGATGATAAGGGCAAAGCATTCTTTGTGATCGATGAAGGTACTCGTCCATTGGATGGTCACTTCCGTCTAGCTACATCTTACTCCACCAATGGCGATTACGCAACACATGACCTTGCCGCAAATACATCAGCCAAGCAAAAGCCTCAAGCCACGGCACCGGGGTGATGGTGACCGTGAGTTACTCCTCGGTCTTCATCGGAAGGTTGATCGCAATCACAAATGGGTGAAGCGTCAGTTTGCTGCAATTCTTCACAACATGACCTCAACCCATAATGTAGTGAAGAAAAATCAGTATCACCTTCATGAAACCCTCAACCGCTTTGGGCTGTTCTCACTCATGTATATTCAGCGGAAGGCGAAGACTATGGGTCTCGAGGAAGCTTTTGGTGATGCGCACCACCTCGAAGAAATTCAAGAGAGTCAAAGTTCGATCGGTGGCGAGTTCTTATTCTTCATCGCGTGGCGATGAGCATGAAGATTTGGGCGACATTGCGGCGGGCCCTACTTGACGAACAACCCGACAATCTTGGTGCTCCTCCATCGACTTGAAATTCTTCAGGGGCGTTAGTCCTCAGTTTCGATCCTTTTGGTCATTTGATGACAAAGGGGGAGAAATCCGAGTTAGTCTTCAAGCGGGTTTATATTATGGGCGTTTTGTTAAGTTACAACTCTCGTTCTTCCAAAACTTTTTACCGAATCGAGTTGTAATCTTAAATTCGATGGTGCCCTGATACTTTTGAACGGTGCATTGTGCTCTAACTTTGATGCACTGTGCTCTGATACTTTTGATGTGTTATTTTGCATGCTTATTCCTCGTTAATATTATTGCGCATTTGAATCTCATCGAGCACCATATTTCATCATGCATTTCAAATTCTTCATATTATATATCAAATGCGTGTATGAATTACAAGATATAGGGAGATCTCCATGATTCAATTCTTCAAATGTGCATTGCCTCAAAAGCAAATTCCTCACTATGCACATATTAGGGGAGTTCTTCTATATCTTGCAATCAAATTCCTCAATATCGTATTTACACTTCATATGTTTATCCCGTTGAAAACTTAACCTATGTTGTCATCAATCACCAAAAGGGGAGATTGTAAGTGCATCTAGTGCCCTTAGTGATTTTGGTGTATTGAAGACTTATAGGTTAAGTATTGATCGTTTGTGAGTGTACAGGTCTAT
Source organism: Aegilops speltoides (assembly GCA_021437245.1). Classification (NCBI taxonomy): domain Eukaryota; kingdom Viridiplantae; phylum Streptophyta; class Magnoliopsida; order Poales; family Poaceae; genus Aegilops; species Aegilops speltoides. The sequence continues at coordinate 12,858 of JAHHZJ010003593.1, forward strand.
AAGTCTATGAGGAGTTTGATATTCTGAGAGAAAGTCGACCCTAAAAATGAAGTTCTTGGTGAAGACTTTGATATTACGAAGACTTTACGAAGACTTTGAAAGTGAAGAAATTGGTGTGACCTTGAAGACTTGGTATTCATTAGAGGAATATGAGCGTGAAGACTTTTGTTTTCATAGTTCCATTTTCTCTTTCTTGAGTCATAGGAAACACCGTCTTTGTTAAAGAAATTAGAAATACTAAGGAAAAATTTCCATGTGATGCTCAACTCAAAATCCTACACCTACCAATCCCTTGAGTGAAGCCATTGGAAATCTCATACTGATTCAGTCAATTTCTTGATGTGAGAGGCGTAGTTCTTACAGTCCTTGAGGACTTTCTCTGGCGAGGAGTTAGGAATTCGCTAGTCTTGGTGCCTACATAGTGAGAACATGATATACGAGGAATTTGAGAGTCAAATTTCCGACCGTTCTTTGTCTTCTTTTGGCTGTCAAAATATCTTATCCACCTAACGGTCATATCATTGAAGGGCATTTATGTCTTATCATGTCGGGCTGCTCCTAGGCTATAAATAGCCGCCCCTACAACCACTAGCTGGTTGGCTGCTCAGAAGAACTTGACACTTGTCATGTGAGAGCAACCCATCCTCAGGGACTTTGGCGAAAATCATCAAGTGAGGAAAATCCCAAACCAAACCCCACAAACCCAAAGTGATTGAGCATCTTGAAGAAATTGATCTGCGTGGATCCGGCGCTTATTACCTTTGAAGGTGTGCTTCTTCAGACGGTTAGGCGTCAAGGTCTAGAAACATCAAGAGGAATTGTGGATCGCCGAGTGACCAAGTCTGTGAAGGTTTGGAAGTCACTGAAGACTTACCACAGTGATTAGGCGAGGCTGCGTGGTCTTAGTTCAAGGAGAATCGGTGAGGACTCGGTGTCTGAGTTGCGGCTCTCGAGGCGGGTGTCGAGGCTGTGTGTCCTCGAGTTTAAATACTCAGCCACTCCAACGGACGTACTGGCTGAGGCAGCGGTTGGGCTGGTTACCAAATCATTGTCTTCACCAACTAAGCTGGTTCTATTTCCTCAACTCTTTCATTTCCTCATTCTTGTGTTGTATGTTGTTCATATCGTGCTTGAAGACTTTCACAAATTCCTCAGTTCAATTTCTTGATCTGTTTGTCTTCATCTTGTTATCTGTGTTTACGCTTTACGTACTCTGTGCAGTCTTCATTTCATTATGATGACTATGTTTGTATCTGTTATGTTTACTTGAGTACTTATTCATTGCAAGTAGTTCTTAGCTAAGGAATTTCCTCACCGACAAATTCCTCGATGAAGAATTCATAAAATCGCCTATTCACCCCCTCTAATCGATATAATGCACTTTCAATTGGTATCGAGGCGAGGTACTCCTTGTTACGTGTGATTTTAGTTTAACGCTTGGAGTTTTAGTTATGTCGTGCCGAGGTATGATCAAGGTCTCATTTGGGTGTCCTACCTTTGATGGAGCGGACTACCCCTCTTTGGAAGAACAAGATGCGAATGCATCTTGAGGCAATGATAACGATCTCTAGTATGTTGTGGAAAATGGTGTCCCCTCTGTCACTCCCACCTTTGAGCGCTACCGATGTGAAGAGATTTAAACAACTCGATTCTCAAGCGAAGAATATCATATGTGGCCATCGAGCAAAAAGCGGTATGGAAGAGTGAGTGCTTTGGAAGCTGCTAAGCTTATACAGGATAGGCTGTCCAAAGTAAGTGAAGGAGTTTCAACTCAGCGTGACTCTCGAGTCAATGTTCTTGGAATCTCTTCAACGCTTCAAAAGACTCGACAATGAGAATGTCCAACAAACCTTTGATCGCCTCTTGACATCTCAAATGAGCTTCAAGCCCTCGGTGCCATGACATCACGATCATGAAGTTGTGAAGAAAGCTGTTGAGATCGCTTGATTCCTCATTTGATACTCTGGGGTGATGATACAAAGCGTCTTGACTACAAAGTCGCGATCCTCTTGATATCCTCGAAGGCTAAACACTCACGAGTTCGACTTGCTAAAAAGAGATCTCTATGGTTCAAACTATGGCAAACCACGTGCCACGAAGGCCAAGGTTGTGTCGACTCACGAATATGAGGATTACGGTAGTAGTCTTGGTGACTGAAGAAGCGAGCAGGATCTACTTGCTTGTGAAGAAATTCAGAAGTTCACAAGGCGTGGTAAGCTTTGGAAAATCCTCAAGAGGCAATGATTCCTCATCCAATGACTATAAGAAGGCTTTGCCACAAATGCAAGAACTGGTCACTATATTCAAGGTTGTCCTCGATGGGAAAAGGAAATGAAGAAGAAGAAATACAAGGATTCTGATTACGATGATGCGAAGAAGAAGAAGAAATCGTCAAAATCTTAAATCATCAAAATCCTCAAAGTATTCATCTCACAAGAAGAGCAGCTCAAGAAGGCTCGGGCATTCATTGGCAAGAAATGGACTCTGAAGCTGAATCGAGGAAAATGATGAAGAGGCGTCTGAAGAATCTGAGTGCAGTGTGGCGAGTCGGCCATTACTCTTGCCTTCGTCGGCAAGTCCATCTTCAACTCTGAAGAAAGCGACTCCACCGACAAAGCGATGAAGATAATAATGGCTCGCTCCACCTATTGCTTCATGGCGAAAGGTGCTAAGGTACTCAAATACAACTCCTCGAATCTAGTGAAAATGAATCGATGAGGATCTCAAGCCCAGCTACTCTAAACTTGCTAAGATTGTTGTGAAACAACAACGGGCTCTTGAAAAGGTTCAAAACATGCTAGATAAAAGTGACGATATGTTGGGTGAAGAAATGGATTGCACTAAAGCCTTGGTGAAAATCTTGAGAGACTTGGTCTAGGTTTGATAACCTTCAAGGTCATCATAACACTCTCTTATCGATCATGAGAAACTTTCTTATGAATTTCTTCAAGAAAAGCAAGATCACGAAGCTTTCTCTTGAATCTCTTCAAAGAAAGGAAGATCTTGAGAAGCTAAGAGTGTGTTATGAAGATCTTCGAAAGGCGCGATTCATTACTAGCTCAACAAATCAGCGCTTCTCGGGAAGAATTTGTTCCTCCATGCTTAAAGTGCATTGAGCGTGAATCGCTAATTCTTCACTGAATGTTCAAATGCTTCATTTATTACAAATCCTTCATCTGCCTCTGCTATCACTAATTCCTCATCGAGGACATTGCTAGCATCCTTGACAATGCAGGGCTGAAGGCTGTACATAGCGAGGCATGTACAAAAGCCTCAAGGACATCAGACACTTTGTGATGTGCTCAAAAGAAGATCCTCAACAGAAACCCTAGGAAGAGGGCATTGCCTTTGAGAGGAAACTCAATCTTGATGGAACATATTGGAAGCTTTGGCGGTACCCCAAAACCTCATGGGTTCTTTGCAAAGGGACCTCGATTGATCCATCTAATTTATCTGGCTTTACATGTGAATCTCCTCACTCTTGATGAGTCATTTGACTCAACTATAAACTGTTCAAAAATCAGAATGGTGAAGTATTTGCTAGATATGTTGGCACTAAGCTGCGAGAGCGGTTCCCCTATGAAGAAAATCTGGGTTCCCAAAAGTTGTGTTGAAAGTCTTCAGGTGAATGTCCTCATGACACCACCTGTGAAGAACAGGAACCCCAGATCAAATTCTTCATATGGACCAAATTCTTCATATGGATCCAAGTCCTCATATGGACCAAATTCTTCACATGGATCAAATTCCTTAACTGGATCAAATTCCTCATATGATTATCATCGTGCTAACAACTCTGTCTCGCAGGGTAGAGCTAAGGGTTATGAATATGTGCATTATTCTTCAAACCATTATGTTCATAAGTCCTCAAGGAATTACTCTGCTTATTCATATGCTTACCCTAACCCCTCTTATGTGAAGCGAAATGGTTCGGCATCTTTGCCACCTTTCTCACATGGTGCTCGCAGAATGATGAACTCTTTGCCACCCCTCCAGATGTGGGTGGTGAAGAAAAAGAACTAATCTCTTCTGCAGGGCCAGGTCTCCTGACGTGCTCTAACGTTTGAAGAATTTGCAGGGGACCTGACAAAATTGCCTGAAAGGACGCACGCAAATCATGATGAAATGAACTTTCATTTCACATGTCCTCATACTGCTATATCTGTTTACTGCTTGATGAAATACATCGATGAAATGAATTACCAAAACCACCTAGGGATAGTTGCACTTTCAATCTTCCCTTTTGGTAATTGATGACAACATATAGATCAAAACTTCGACAAATGATAATAAGATTGAATAACATAAATCGCTTTGAGAAGTATGTGATAAGTAAGAGCTCCCCTAAATTTGTGCATGGGTTAAGATTTGCCTTGGACTGCAAATGCACAATGAATTAGGCTCATGGGTTATTTTTCCATGTCACATACATCTTGGTGGAGTGCTCAAAATAATAAACATTGAATACATGCACTCATCACCAAGCATAGTGAATGATCACATAAGATATATAGGATAATATCAAGCATGCATAAGTGTAGCTTATGATCAAACACATGATCATCAATGTCTCACAAGCATAGTATCTCAACCAATCAAAGCAAACAAAGTTTAAAACCACCAAATAAAGCAAGAGAGAACAAAAGCAACACTCTCTCTCTCGAAGCCTATGATCTATACATTTTTCTCCCCCTTTGGCAACAAGTTACCAAAAAGTATTGGAAATATGCCCTAGAGGCAATAATAAATTGGTTATTATTATATTTTTCTTGTTCATGATAATCGTTTATTATCCATGCTATAATTGTATTGATAGGAAACTCGGATACATGTGTGTATACATAGACAACACCATGTCCTAGTAAGCCTCTAGTTGACTAGCTCGTTGATCAATAGATGGTTACGGTTTCACGACCATGGACATTGGATATCGTTGATAGCGGGATCACATCATTAGGACAATGATGTGATGGACAAGACAATCCTAAGCCTAGCACGGAGATCGTGTAGTTAGGTATGCTAAAGCTTTTCTAATGTCAAGTATCTTTTCCTTAGACCATGAGATTGTGCAACTCCGGATACCGTAGGAATGCTTTGGGTGTACCAAGCGTCACAACATAAGCGGGTGGCTATAAAGGTGCACTACAGGTATCTCCGAAATTATGCATTGGGTTGTACGAATCGAGGCAGGATTTGTCACTCCGTGTAAGCGGAGAGGTATCTCTGGGCCCACTCGGTAGGACATCATCATAATGTGCACAATGTGACCAAGGGGTTGATCACGGGATGATGTGTTCTGAGCGAGTAAAGAGACTTGCGTGTGCGAGATTGAACAAGGTATCGGTATCGGCGTTTGAATCTCGGGCAAGTACAATACCGTTAGACAAAGGGAATTGTATCACGGGATCGTTGAGTCCTTGACATCGTGGTTCATCCGATGAGATCATCGCGGAACATGTAGGAGCCAACATGGGTATCAGATCCGCTGTTGGTTATTGATCGGAGAAACGTCTCGGTCATGTCTACATGTCTCCCAAACCGTAGGGTCTACACATAAGGTTTGATGGCGCTAGGGTTATAAAGGAAGTTTGTATGTGGTTACGAATGTTGTTGGTCCGGATGAGATCCGGATGTCTGACGAGTTAGGAATGGTCGAGTAAAGATTTATATATGGGAAGTCTGTTTTGGTCATGCGAAAAAGTTTGGGTTTTTCGATAACGTCTGGGACCACGGGAGGTCGGGGTCCACCAAGTGGGGCCACCAACCTGGAGGCTGCATGGGCGGTGTGGGAGGGACCAGCCCGGGTGGGCTGGTCGCCCCTGAGGCCCAAGGCGTGGGGCGTGGGAAGGGGGCAAACCCTAGGCGAGATGGGCCTAAGGCCCACCCCTAGGTCGCCTCCCCTCTCCCCTTCAGCCGCCACCCGGATGGGATCTGGGGCTGCCACCACCTGAGGAGGGAACCCTAGAGGGGCACAGCCCCTCCTTCCCCTATAAATACTAGAGTGCAGGGGCTGCTTGACACATGAGAATCTCTCCCTCTTGGTGCAGCCCTACCTCTCTTACTCCTCCTCTCCGTGGTGCTTGGCGAAGCCTGCGGGATAGCCACGCTCCTCCATCACCCTGCCGCCCGTTGTGTTGCTTACGGATGGAGTCTTACTCAACCTCTCTCTCTCTCTCCTTGCTGGATCAAGGCATGGAGGCGTCTGGGCTGTCGTGTGTTGAGCAGCGGAGGTGCCGTCCGTTCGGCACTAGGATCTCCGGTGATTTGGATCACGGCAATCGACTCCTTCAACCCCGTTCTCTTGAGCAGCACATTTGGAAATATGGCCTAGAGGCAATAATAAAAGTATTATTATATTTCAATGTTCATGATAATTGTCTTTTGTTCATGCTATAAGCTGTATTATCAGGAAATCGTAATACGTGTGAACACTTAGACCCAATGTGTCCCTAGTGAGCCTCTAGTTTACTAGCCGTTGTGATCAATAGATAGTCATGGTTTCGACTATGGACATTGGATGTCGTTGATAGCGGGATCACATCATTAGGAGAATGATGTGATGGAAAGACAATCCTAAGCATAGCATAAAGATCGTGTAGTTCGTTTGCTAGAGCTTTGCCAATGTCAAGTATCTCTTCCTTCGACCATGAGATCGTGTAACTCCGGTTACCGTAGGAGTGCCTTGGGTGTATCAAGCGTCTGGCGTAAGCTGGGTGACTATAAAGGTGCATTACAGGTATCTCGAAAGTATCATTGGGTTGACACGGATCGAGGCTGGGATTTGTCACTCCGTATGGCGGAGAGGTATCTCTGGGCCCTTTCGGTAATGCATCATCATAATGAGCTCAAGGTGACCAAGGTGTTGTACGGGATCATGCATTCTGATGCGAGTAAAGTGACTTGCGATGCTTGAGACTGAACAAGGTATTGGGATACCGGCGATCGAGTCTCGGGCAAATGCGTACCGATTGACAAAGGAATTGCATCTGAGGTTTGATCGAATCCTCGACATCGTGGTTCAGCCGATGAAATCATCGAGGAGCATGTAGGAACCAACATGGGTATCGGACCCTGCTGTTGGTTATTGCCGAGTCGTCTCGGTCATGTCTGCGTGTCTCCCGAACCCGTGGGGTCTACACATAAGGTTCGGTGGCGCTAGGGTTAGTAGGAAGTTAAGTATGTGACTACGAATGTTGTTGAGTCCGGATGAGATCCGGACGTCACGAGGAGTTTGGAATGGTCGGAGGTAAAGAATAATATATAGGAAGTGGTATTTGGCCATCGGGAAAGTTTGGGGTTTCCGATAATGTCAGGACCACCGGAAGGTCGGGGTCCACGGGTGGGGCCACCTATCCGGAGGGCCCAATGGGCTGAAGTGGGAGGAACCAGCCCATAGTGGTGGTGCGCCCCCTAGGCCCACCCCTGCGCCTAGGGTTGAAACCCTAGGGGTGGGGCGCCCACTGGCAGGGCACTCCAGCCCCTTGGCCGCCGCCCCCTGGAGGTGGATCTCGGGGCGGCCTCCAGAGGGCCTATATAAAGGGGAGGGAGGGGGCTGCTGTACCCATCTCAAGGCGCAGCCCTCCCTCCCAACACTTCTCCTCCTCCGTGGCGCTCGTGAAGCCACAGCCGAATCTTGCTTCTCCACCATCCTGCCGCCGTCGTGCTGCGGTGGGCTGTCTTCCTCAACCTCTCCTTCCTCCTTGCTGGATCAAGGCGGAGGAGGCGTCGCTCGTCCCGTCACGTGTGTTGAGCAGGAGGTGCTGTCCGTTCAGCACTTGGACATCGGTGATCTGAATCACGTTAGATGCGACTCCATCATCACCTTGCAAGCTTCATACGCGATCTACAAGTGGTATGTAGATGCAATCTCTCTCCGTTGCTCGTTGCTTAGATGAACTCATAGATGGATCTTGGTGAAGCCGTAGGAAAATTTTAATTTTACGCAGCGTTCCCCAACAGTGGCATCGAGCTAGGTCTATCGTAGTTCTCTAATGCGAGTAGAACACAATTTGTTGTGGGCGTTGATCTTGTCATCTTACTTGCCTCTACTAGTCTTTTCTTGCTCAGCGGTATTGTGGGATGAAGCGGCCGGACCAACCTTACGTGCGCTTCGTGAGACCGGTTCCACCGGTGACATGCACTAGTTGCATAAGGTGGCTGGCGGGTGTCTGTCTCTCCACTTTAGTTGGGCGGATTCGATGAACAAGGCCCTTATGAAGGGTAAATAGAAGTTGACAAAATCACGTTGTGGTGATTAGTAGGTAAGAAAAGCGTTCTTGCTAGAACCCAATCGCAGCCACGTAAAGATGCAACAACAATTAGAGGGCGTCTAACTTGTTTTTGCAGCGATTGATCATGTGATGTGATATGGCGAAGTTGTGATGAATGATGAATTGTGATGTATGAGATCATGTTCTTGTAATAGGATTCACGACTTGCATGTCGATGAGTATGACAACGGCGAGGAGCCATAGGAGTTGTCTTTATTTTTTGTATGACCTGCGTGTCATTGAAGAGCGCCATGTAAACTACTTTACTTCATTGCTAAGCGCGTTAGTCATAGAAGTAGAAGTAGTCGTTAGCGTGACAACTTCATGAAGACACGATGATGGAGATCATGATGATGGAGATCATGGTGTCAAGCGGTGACAAGATGATCATGGAGCCGAAGATGGAGATCAATGGAGCTTTATGATATTGGCCATATCATGTCACAACTATATAATTGCATGTGATGTTTATTATGTTTATGCATCTTGTTTACTTAGGGCTGACGGTAGTAAATAAGATGATCCCTAAAATTTCAAGAAGTGTTCTCCCTAACTATGCACCGTTGCTACGGTTAAAGTAAGCTTCTAAGCACCGCGTGATGATGGGTGTGATGGATTCTTACGTTCACATACAGCGGGTGTAAGACAGTTTTACAGTGAAAACACTTAGGGTTAACAGCGAGCCTAGCATGTGCGGACATGGCCTCGGAACACGGAGACCGAAAGGTCGAACACGAGTCGTATGGAAGATCGATCAACATGAAGATGTTCACCGGCGATGACTAGTCCGTCTCACGTGATGATCGGACACGGGCTAGTCGACTCGGATCGTGTAACACTTAGATGACTAGAGGATGTCTAATCTAAGTGGGAGTTCATAATTTGATTAGAACTTTATTATCATGAACTTAGTCTAAAACCTTTGCAAATATGTCTTGTAGATCAATGGCCAGCGCTAATGTCAACATGAACTAGCAGCGTTCCTAGAAAACCAAGCTGAAAGATGATGGCAGCAACTTCTCTGATTGGGTCCGGAACACGAGATCATCCTCATAGCTGCGAGGAAGCAATATGTCCTAGAGCGAACCGCTAGGTGGCGCTCCGTCGAAGAACCAAGGCGTTATGAGCGGCAGCAATCTCGTCTTGATGATTACTCCCTCGTTCAATGCGGCATGCTCTCTGACTTAGAACCGGGGCTCCAAAAGCGTTTTGAGCATCACGGAGCATATGAGATGTTGAAGAGCTGAAACTAGTTTTCCAAGCTCATGCCGGGTCGAGAGATATGATGTCTCCGACAAGTTCTCTGATTGTAAGATGGAGAGAACAGTTACGTCGGTGAGCACATCACGAAGATATGCAGGTTGCTGTCGTATGACCAGTTGAACATTAACCTCCAGATGAGGCGGTCATTGTGAGAATCCTCGATCGCTCCCACCAAGCTACAAGAGCTTTGTGATGAACTACAACATGCGGGGATGGAAAAGACCATTCTGAAGTGTTCTCGATCTTTGAAGTCGTGAGGCTGAAATCAGAAAGAACATCAAGTGTTGATGGTCAATAAGACCACTAAGTTCAAGAAGGGCAAGGGTAAGAAGAACTTCAAGAAGGGCGGCAAAGATGTTGCAGCGCCCGATAAGCTTGTTCGGGAAGAAGTCAAAGAATGGACCCAAGCACGAGGCCGAGTGCTTTTATTGCAAGGGAAGGGTCCTTTGGAGCGGAGCGCCCCAAATACTTAGCGGATAAGAAGGCGGCAACACCAAAGGTATATTTGATATACATGTAATTGATGTGTACCTTACCGATTACTCGTAGTAACTCTGGGTATTTGATACGGTGCCGTTGCTCATATTTGTAACTCACGGCGGGCTGCGGAATAAGCGGAGGTGGCGAAGGGCGAGGTGACGATCTTGGCGTCGGGAATGGTTCAGTCGATGTGATCGCCGTCGACACGCTGCCTCTACATTTACCTCTGGGATTAGTTTTGAACCTTAATAATTGTTATTTAGTGCCAAGTTTGAGCATGAACATTGTATCTGGATCTCGTTTGATCTGAGATGGCTACTCATTTAAGTCGAGAATAATGGTTGTTCGATTTATATGAGAGATATGTTTTATGGTCATGCTCCGATGGTCAATGGTTTATTCTTAATGAATCTCGGCGTAATATTACACATGTTCATAGTGTGGATGCCAAAAGATGTAAAGTTGATAACGATAGTCCCACATACTTGTGTACTTTGCCGCCTTGGTCACATTGGTGTCAAGCGCATGAAGAAGCTCCATCTTGATGGACTTTTAGAGTCTCTTGATTATGAATCGTTTGACACATGCGAACCATGCCTCTTGGGCAAAATGACCAAGACTCCGTTCTCGGAACAATGGGCGAGCAACCAACTTGTTGGAAATCATACATACCGATGTATGCGGTCCAATGGCGTTGAGGCTCGCGGAGGATATCGTTATGTTCTCACTCTCTTGATGACTTAAGTAGATATGGGTATGTCTACTTAATGAAACACAAATCTGAGACCTTTGAAAAGTTCAAGGAATTTCAGAGTGAGGTAGAGAATCAACGTGACGAAAGATAAAATTCTTCTGATCGGATCGTGGAGGAGAATATTTAAGTCACGAATTTGGCACACTTAAGGAAATGTGGAATCGTTTCACAACTCACGCCGCTGGAACACCTCGGTGAAGCGGTGTGTCGAGCGTCGTGTCGCACTCTATTGGATATAGTGCGGTCTATGATGTCTCTTACCGATTTACGCTATCATTTTGGGGATCGCTCTAGAAACAGCTACATTCACTTTAAATAGGGCACCGTCTAAATCCGTTGAGGCGACACCGTATGAATTATGGTTTGGGAAGAAACCTAAGTATCGTTTCTAAAAGTTTGGGGATGCGATGCTTATGTCAAGAAACTTCAACTGAAAAGCTCGAACCCAAGTCGGAAAAATGCGTATTCATAGGATACCCTAAAGGAAGCTATCGGGTATACCTTCTACTTAAGATCGAAGGCAAGATCTTTGTTGCCAAAGCGGATGCTTTACGGAAAAGAGTTTCTCTCGAAAGAAGTAAGTGGGAGGAAAGTAGAACTTCGATGAAGTACTACCTCTCGAGCGGGAAGGTGGTGCGGCGCGAGGAAACCGTTCTGTGATGCCCACCAAGCGAAGAGGAAAACAATGATGATGATCAAGGTACTTGGATCAAGTTGCTCTTGAACCCGAAGGTCCACGAGGACACGTTCCGCACGAGTGAATGCGGCAACCTGTCATGGAAATCATGTTGTTAGACAACAATGAACCTTGAACTATGAAGAAGCGATGGCGGGCCAGTTCCAACAAATGGCTTGAGGCCATGAAATCCGAGATAGAATCCATGTATGAAAACAAAGTATGGACTTTGTGAGACTTGCCCGATGATCGTGCGATAGAAAATAAATGGATTTTTAAGAAGAAGGCGGACGCGGATGGTAATGTTACCATCTATAAAGCTCGACTTGTCGCTAAGGGTTATCGACAAGTTCAAGGGATTGACTCTGACGAGACATTCTCTCCGTGGCGAAGCTAAAGTCCGTCCGAATCATGTTAGCAATTGCGCATACTATGATTATGAGATATGGCGGATGGGCGTCAAAGCGGCATTCCTTAGCGGACATCTTAAGGAAGAGCTGTATATGATGCAGCGGAAGGTTTTGTCGATCCTCGAGCGCTAACAAAGTATGCAAGCTCCGGCGATCCATTTATGGACTGGTGCAAGCATCTCGGAGTTGGAACATTCGCTTTGATGAGATGATCAAAGCGTTTGGGTTATCTTGAGACTTATGGAGAAGCTGCGTTTACAAGAAAGTGAGTGGGAGCTCTGTAGCATTTCTCCTATTATATGTAGATGACATACTCTTGATGGGAAATGATCTGAAATTTCTGGACAACATTAAGGCCTACTTGAACAAGTGTTTTTCAATGAAGGACCTTGGAGAAGCTGCTTATATATTAGGCATCAAAATCTATAGAGATAGATCGAGGGCGCCTCATAGGTCTTTCACAAAGCACATACCTTGATAAGATTTTGAAGAGGTTCAAAATGGATCAGTCAAGAAGGGTTCTTGCCTATGTTACAAGGTGTGAGATTGAGCTCGGCTCGATCACCGACCACGACAAAAGATAAAGAAGAGATGAGTGTCATCCCTATGCTTCAGCCATAGGATCTATTATGTATGCCATCTTTGTGTACGGACCGATGTAAACCTTGCCGTAAGTTTGGTTGCAAGATACCAAAGTAATCCGGCAAGGAACAACTGACAGCGGTCAAGAATATCTGAAGTACACGAAAGGACAAAGGACATGTTTCTCGTTTATGGAGGAGATGAAGGCTCGTCGTAAAGGGTTACGTCGGCGCTAGCCGACTCGGATCTGGATGACTCTAAGTCACAAACCGGATCGTGTATATGTTGAATGGTGGAAGCGATGGTGGTGCATTTGCAAGCGAGCGTCGTGGCGGGATCTACGTGTGAAGCGGAGTACATGGCAGCCTCGGAGGCAGCGCATGAAGCGATTTGGGTGAAGGAGTTCATCACCGACCTAGGAGTCATACCCAATGCGTCGGGGCGATCAAACTCTTCTGTGACAACAACTGGAGCTATTGCCCTTGCCAAGGGCCGGGTTTCACAAGAAGACCGAGCACATCAAGCGTCGTTTCAACTCCATCCGTGAAAATGTTCAAGATGGAGACATAGAGATTTGCAAAGTGCACACGGATCTGAATGTCATGAGATCCGTTGACTAAACCTCTCTCGCGTGCAAAACATGATCAACACGAGAACTCTATGGGTGTTCGATTCATCACAATGTAACTAGATTGGTGACTCTAGTGCAAGTGGGAGACTGTTGGAAATATGCCCTAGAGGCAATAATAAAAGTATTATTATATTTCAATGTTCATGATAATTGTCTTTTGTTCATGCTATAAGCTGTATTATCCAGGAAATCGTAATACTGCGTGTGAACACTTAGACCCAATATGTCCCTAGTGAGCCTCTAGTTGACTAGCCGTTGTGATCAATAGATAGTCATGGTTTCGACTATGGACATTGGATGTCGTTGATAACGGGATCACATCATTAGGAGAATGATGTGATGGACAAGACAATCCTAAGCATAGCATAAAGATCGTGTAGTTAGTTTGCTAGAGCTTTGCCAATGTCAAGTATCTCTTCCTTCGACCATGAGATCGTGTAACTCCGGTTACCGTAGGAGTGCCTTGGGTGTATCAAGCGTCCTGGCGTAAGCTGGGTGACTATAAAGGTGCATTACGGTATCTCGAAAGTATCTGTTGGGTTGACACGGATCGAGGCTGGGATTTGTCACTCCGTATGGCGGAGAGGTATCTCTGGGCCCTTTCGGTAATGCATCATCATAATGAGCTCAAGGTGACCAAGGTGTTGTACGGGATCATGCATTACTGATGCGAGTAAAGTGACTTGCGATGTGAGGCTGAACAAGGTATTGGGATACCGGCGATCGAGTCTCGGGCAAATAACGTACCGATTGACAAAGGAATTGCATCTGAGGTTTGATCGAATCCTCGACATCGTGGTTCAACCGATGAAATCATCGAGGAGCATGTAGGACCAACATGGGTATCGGACCCGCTGTTGGTTATTGCCGAAGTCGTCTCGGTCATGTCTGCGTGTCTCGAACCGTAGGGTCTACACATAAGGTTCGGTGGCCTAGGGTTAGTAGGAAGTCAAGTATGTGACTACGAATGTTGTTGAGTCCGGATGAGATCCGGACGTCACGAGGAGTTCGGAATGGTCGGAGGTAAAGAATAATATATAGGAAGTGGTATTTGACCATCGGGAAAGTTTGGGGTTTCCGGTAATGTCTGGGACCACGGAAGGTCGAGGTCCACGGGTGGGGCCACCTATCCGGAGGGCCCAATGGGCTGAAGTGGGAGGAACCAGCCCATAGTGGGCTGGTCGCCCCTAGGCCCACCCCTGCGCCTAGGGTTGAAACCCTAGGGGTGGGGCGCCCACTTGGCAGGGGCACTCCACCCCTTGGCCGCCCCCCGGAGATTGGATCTCGGGGGCAGCCCCCAGGGGCCTATATAAAGGGGGAGGGAGGGGCTGCTGTACCCATCTCAAGGCGCAGCCCTCCCTCCCAACACTTCTCCTCCTCCGTGGCGCTCGGCGAAGCCTGCCGAGATCTTGCTTCTCCATCATCCTGCCGTCGTCTTTGCGGTGGAGCTGTCTTCCTCAACCTCTCCTTCCTCCTTGCTGGATCAAGGCGGAGGAGGCGTTGCTCGTCCGTCACGTGTGTTGAGCGGAGGTGTTGTCCGTTCAGCACTTGGACATCGGTGATCTGAATCACGTTAGATGCGACTCCATCATCACCTTGCAAGCTTCATACGCGATCTACAAGTGGTATGTAGATGCAATCTCTCTCCGTTGCTCGTTGCTTAGATGAACTCATAGATGGATCTTGGTGAAGCCGTAGGAAAATTTTAATTTTACATAGCGTTCCCCAACAGCTTAAAGCTTAGCGATCTACAAGGGTATGTAGATGCACTCTCCTTCCCTCGTTGCTGGTTTCTCCATAGATAGATCTTGGTGACACGTGGGAAAATTTTGAATTTCTGCTCGTTCCCCAGCGATGGCATCATGAGCTAGGTCTATTGCGTAGATTCTTTGCAGAGTAGAACACAAAGTAGTTGTGGGCGTTGATATTGTTCAATATGCTTACCGTTTCTAGTCAATCTTGATTGGTGACATCGTGGGATGAAGCGGCCGGACCGACCTTACGTACTCTTCGTGAGGCGAGAGTTCCACCGATTGACATGCACTTGTTGCATAAGGTGGCTAGCGGGTGCGATCTCTCCCACTTTAGTCGGATCGGATTCGATGAAAAGGGTCCTTATGAAGGTAAATAGCAATTGACATATCACGTTGTGGTTTTGCGTGGGTAAGCGTTCTTGCTAGAAACCTATAGCAGCCACGTAAAACATCCAAACAACAATTAGAGGGCGTCTAACTTGTTTTTGCGAGGGTATGCTATGTGATGTGATATGGCCAAGAAGAATGTGATGAATGATATGTGATGTATGAGATTGATCATGTTCTTGTAATAGGAATCACAACTTGCATGTCGATGAGTATGACAACGGCGAGGAGCCATAGGAGTTGTCTTAATTATTGTATGACATGCGTGTCATTGAACAACGCCATGTAATTACTTTACTTTATTGCTAACGGTAGCCATAGTAGTAGAAGTAATAAGTTGGCGAGACAACTTCATGGAACACGATGATGGAGATCATGATGATGGAGATCATGGTGTCATGCGGTGATGATGATGATCATGGAGCCGAAGATGGAGATCAAAGGAGCAAAATGATATTGCCCATATCATGTCACTATTTGATTGCATGTGATGTTTATCATGTTTATGCATCTTGTTTACTTAGAACGGCGGTAGTAAATAAGATGATCCCTACTAACAATTTCAGAAGTGTTCTCCCTAGCGTGCACCATTGCTAAAGTTAAATCGTTTGAAGCACCACGTGATGATGGGTGTGATAGATCCTTACGTTCACATACAGCGGGTGTAAGACAGGTTTACATGCAAAACACTTAGGGTTAACAGCGAGCCTAGCATGTACGGACATGGCCTCGAACACGAGACCGAAAGGTCGAGCATGAGTCGTATAGAGGATCGATCAACATGAAGATGTTCACCGATGATGACTAGTCCGTCTCACGTGATGATGGGACCACGGCCTAATTGACTCGGATCATGTAATCACTTAGATGACTAGAGGGATGTCTATCTGAGTGGGATTTCATAAGATGAACTTAATTATCTGAACATAGTCAAAAGATCTTTGCAAATTATGTAAATGGCTTCGCTTTAGTTCCTTTGTTTAGATATGTTCCTAGAAAATATAGTTGAAAGTTGACAATAGCGATTATGCGGACGTGAAAGCTTATGTCCTTAATGCACGCCGCGGTGTCTTGAACCCCAAATGTTGTTTGTGGATGTTGCGAACATCGGACATACGTTTGATAACTACGTGATAGTTGATTAAGCGGTTTAGAGTTGAGGCACCAAAGGCGTTTTGAAATGTCGTGGAACATATGAGATGTTTGAGGGCTGAAATTGAGATTTCGGGCTCGTGCCCGTCAAGAGGTATGAGACCTCCGGCGATTTTCTTAGCACTGCAAACTAAGGAGAAAAGCTCAATCGTTGAGCTTGTGCTCGAGATCGTCTGAGTGCAACAATCACTTGAATTAGTGAGAGTTGATCTTCTAGATGAGATAGTGATGTTTCTCCAAAGTCATTGCCACCAAGCTGCTAGAGCTTCGTGATGAGCTATAACATATCGGGGATAGATATGATGATCCTTGAGGTATTAGCGATGTTTGACACCACAAAAGTAGAAATCAGAAGGGCATCAATTGTTGATGGTTGGTGAAACCACTAGTTTCAAGAAGGGCAAGGGCAGAAGGGATACTTCATGAAGCGGCAAATCAGCTGCAGCTCTAGTGAAGAAACCCAAGGTTGAACCCAAACCGAGACTAAGTGCTTACGTAATAAGGGAACAACCCTTTGGGCGGAATTACCCTAGATACTTGGTAGATGAGAAGGTTGGCAAGGTCGATAGAAGTATATTGGATATACATTATGTTAATGTGTACTTTACTAGTACTCCTAGTAGCACCGGGTATTAGATACCGATTCGGTTGCTAAGTGTTAGTAACTTCGAAATAAAAGCTACGGAATAAGCGGAGACTAGCTAAAGGTGGTGACGATATGTGTTGGAAGTGTTTCCAAGGTTGATGTGATCAAGCATGCGCTCCCTCTACCATCGAGATTTGGTGTTTGCGTTGAGCATAGACATGATTGGATTATGTCTATACATGTCTGATTATTCATTTAAGGAGAATAATTGTTACTCTATTTATTTGAATAATACCTTCAATGGTCTTGCACCTAAAGGAATGGTTTATTGAATCTCGATCGTAGTGATACACATTTTCATGCCAAAAGGTATAAGATAGTAATGATAGTACCACTTACTTGTGGCCTTGCCATGTAAGTCATATTGGTGTAAGCATGAAGAAGCTCCATGTTGATGAATCTTTGGACTCACTCGTTTTGAAAAGTTTGAGACATGCGAACCATGTCTATTGGTGTATCGCATGAAGAAACTCCATGCAGATGGATCGTTTGGACTCACTTGATTTTGAATCACTTGAGATATGCAAATCATACCACATGGGCAAGATGACTAAAAAGCCTCGTTTTTGGTAAAATGGAACAAGATAGCAACTTGTTGGAAGTAACACATTTTGATGTGTGCAGTCAATGAGTGTTGAGGCATCTGATGAATATCGTTATGTTCTTACTTCACGAGATGATTCGAGTAGATGTAGAGTATATTTACTTGATGAAACACAAGTCTGAATTATTGAATGGTTCAAGTAATTTGAGTGAAGTTGAAGATCATCGTGACAAGAGGATGAAATGTCTATGATATGATCATAGAGATGAGTATCTGAGATTCTGAGCTTTGTACATAATTAAGACATTGTGAAATTGTTTCACAATTAATACGCTGGAACACCATAGTTTGATGGTGTGTCCAAACATCATAGTTGCACCCTATTGGATATAGTGCGTACCATGATGTCTCTTATCGAATTACCACTATCGTTTATGGGTTAGGCATTAGAGACAACCACATTCACTTTAAATAGGGCACCACGTAATTCCGTTGAGATGACACCGTATGAACTATGGTTTAGAAACCTAGTATCACTTCTTAAAGGTTTGGGGCTGCGATGCTTATGTGAAAAAGTTTGAGTTGATAAGCTCAAACCCAGCGAATAAAATGCATCTTCATAGGACACCCAAAACAGTTGGGTATATCTCTAATTCAGATCCGAAAGCAATAGGGATTGTTTCTTGAATTGGGGCCTTTCACGAGAATAGTTTGTCTCGGAAAGTTGAGTGGGAGCATGGTGGAGACTTGATATGGTTATTGAACCATCACTACAACTAGTGTGTAGCGAGGGCACGGGAAGTTGTTCTGTGGCGCCTACACCAATTGAAGTAGAAGCTTATGATAGTGATCATGAAACTTGGATCAAGTCACTACCGTACCTCGTGGGGTGACAAGGATCGTACTACTTGAGTGAATGCGGTAATCTTGTCTTGAAGGTCATGTTGCTGACAACGGTGAACCTCTGAGCTATGGAGAAGCAATGGTGGGCCCAAATTCCGACAAATGGTTAGAAGCCATGAAATCAGAAAGGATCCATGTATCGAGAACTAAGCATGGACTTTGGTGGACTTGCCCGATGATCGGCAAGCCATTGAGATAAATGGATCTTTAAGAAGAAGGCGGGCGTGGGCGGTGATGTCACGTCTATGAAGCTCGACTTGTGGCGAAGAGTTTTCACAAGTTCAAGGAGTTGACTGCGATGAGATTTTCTCATCCGTGGAGATGCTTAAGTCCGTCGGAATCATGTTAGCATTAGTTGCATTTATGAAATCTGGCGGATGGATGTCAAAAGCGAGTTTCCTTACCGGTCTT
>JAHHZJ010003594.1:0-66051 GCA_021437245.1 Aegilops speltoides
ATGCCATTAGCTGAATTTTGCGAGGTTTGCAAAATACCCTTTGAGGGCACCTTGGATGAACCACACCGTAACGGCAGAAGCTTTTATTAACACTATCACGTGGGAGAAACCAGGAAGGTTTCTGATGCAAGGATTACTAGCATACATTTTCCCTGTTTTACACTACTTTGCCTTATTTGCTAGTCGCTGCTTGATTGGACGCGGGTGTTGGGGAACGTAGTAATTTCAAAAAATTCCTACGCACACGCAAGATCATGGTGATGTATAGCAACGAGAGGAGAGTGATGTCTACGTACCCTCGAGACCGGGCGAAGCGATCACAACGTAGAGGAAGTAGTCGTGACGCTCTCCTCGCGATCCAACCGATCCCGACGCCATATCCGCGCCCCAGTTCTTGACACACGACAGCTCGATGACGCCCCTCGAACTCCGATCCAGCCGAGTGTCGAGGGAGAGTTCCACAAGACGACGGCGCAGGACGATCTTGATGTTTTATCACGCAGAAGCCGCTTAAGCTTCGCGACGATATGACCGAGGTGGAATATGGTGGAAGGGGGCACTGCACGGCTAAGGAACGATCCGAGATCAAACTTGTGTGTTCTAGGGTGCCCCCTGCCTCAGATATAAAGGAGCAAGGGGAGGTGCGGCCGCCCAAGGAGCTGGCCGAGGAGTCCTACTCCCACCGAGTAGGACTCCCCCCTTCCTAGTTGGAGTAGGATCGGGAGGAAGAGGGGGCGCCGCCTCCTGTCCTATTCGGACTAGGGGGAGGGGGCGCGGCCTGCCCCCGCCGCCCCTCCTCTTCTCTCTCGTGGCCCACTAAGGCCCAATAACCCCGGGAGGGTTCCAGTAACCTCGTGTTGGAAAAACTCGATTTCACCGGAACCATTCCAACTCCAAATATAGGCTTCCAATATATCAATCTTTATGTCTCGACCATTTCGAGACTCCTCGCCATGTCCGTGATCACATCCGGACTCAACTCCTTCGGTACATCAAAATACATAAACTCATAATATAACCGCCATCGAAACCTTAAGCGTGCGGACCCTACGGTTCGAGAACAATGTAGACATGACCGAGACACGCCTCCGGTCAATAACCAACAGCGGACCTGGATGCCCATATTGGTTCCTACATATTCTACTTAAGATCTTTATCGGTCGACCGCATAACAACATACGTTGTTCCCTTTGTCATCGGTATGTTACTTGCCCGAGATTCGATCGTCGGTATCCAATACCTAGTTCAATCTCGCTATCGCAAGTCTCTTTACTCGCTCCGTAATACATCATCTCACAACTAACTCATTAGTTGTAATGCTTGCAAGGCTTAAGTGATGTGTATTACCGAGAGGGCCAGAGATACCTCTCCGACAATCGGAGTGACAAAACCTAATCTCAAATACGCCAACCCAACATCTCGCCTTTGGAGACACCGTAGTACTTCTTTATAATCACCCGCCATTCGCTAGACGCTTGGTAGTGCCCAAAGTGTTCCTCCGTAAACGGAGTTGCATAATCTCATAGTTACAGGAACATGTATAAGTCATGGATAAAAGCAGTAGCAACATACTAAACGATCGTGTGCTAAGCTAATGGAATGGGTCATGTCAATCGATCATTCTACTAATGATGTGACCTTGTTAATCAAATAACAACTCTTTGTTCATGGTTAGGAAACATAACCATCTTTGATTAACAAGCTAGTCTAGTAGAGGCATACTAGTGACATATTGTTTTGTCTATGCATTCACACATGTATCATGTTTCCGGTTAATACAATTCTAGCATGAATGATAAACATTTATCATGAAATAAGGAAATAAATAATAACTTTATTATTGCCTCTAGGGCATATTTCCTTGAGCCTCCCACTTGCACTAGAGTCAATAATCTAGATTACATAGTAATGATTCTAACACCCATGGAGTCTTGGTGTTGATCATGTTTTGCTCGTGGAAGAGGCTTAGTCAACGGTCTGCTACATTCAGATCCGTATGTATCTTGCAAATCTCTATGTCTCCCACCGGACTAGATCCCGGATGGAATTGAAGCGTCTCTTGATGTGCTTGGTCCTCTTGTGAAATCTGGATTCCTTTGCTAAGGCAATTGCTCCAAGATTGTCACGAAGATTTTCATTGGACCCGATGCACTAGGTATGACACCTAGATCGGATATGAACTCCTTCATCCGCACTCTTCATTAGCTGCTTCGAAGCTGCTATGTATTCCGCTTCACATGTAGATCCCGCCACGACGCTTTGTTTAGAACCGCACCAACCGACAGCTCCTCCGCTTAGTGTAAATACGATCCGGTTTGCGATTTAGAATCGTTCGGATTAGTGTCAAAGCTTGCATCAACGTAACTGCCATTTATGAGCTCTTTGTCACCTCCATATACTGAGAAACATATCCTTAGTCCTTTTCGTATTTCAGATGTTCTTGACCGCTGTCCAAAGGATCCACTCTGGATTACTTTGGTACCTCCCTCGCTAAACTTATAGCAAGGCACACATCAGGTCTGCACACAAGATTGCATACATGATAGAGCCTATGGCTGAAGCATAGGAACATCTTTCATTTTCTCTCTATCTTCTCTGCAGTGGTCGGGCATTGAGTCTTACTCAACTTCACACCTTGTAACACAGTGCAAGAACCCTTTCTTTGCTTGATCCATTTTGAACTTCTTCAAAATTTTGTCAAGGTATGTGCTTTGTGAAAGTCCAATTAAGCGCCTTGATCTATCTCTATAGATCTTGATGCCCAATATGTAAGCAGCTTCACCGAGGTCTTTCATTGAAAACTCTTATTCAAGTATCCCTTTATGCTATCCAGAATTCTATATCATTTCCGATCAGTAATATGTCATCTACATATAATATCGTAAATGCTACAGAGCTCCCACTCACTTTCTTGTAAATACAAAGCTTCTCCAAAAGTCTCAGATGAACCCAAATGCTTTGATCACACTATCAAAGCGTTTATTCCAACTCCGAGATGCTTGCACCAGTCCATAAATGGATCGCTGGAGCTTGCACACTTTGTTAGCTCCTTTGGATCGATAAAACCTTCTCGTTGCATCATATACAACTCTTCTTCCGTAAATCCATTCAGAATGCAGTCTTTACATCCATTTGCCAAATTTCATAATCATAAAATGCAATTGCTAACATGATTCGACAGACTTAAGCATCGCTATGGGTGAGAAGGTCTCATCGAGTCAACCCTTGAACTTGTCGAAACCCTTTATGCATAAGTCGAGCTTTGTAGACAAGAATATTACCACGACGTCGGTCTTCTTCTTGAAGATCCACTTGTTTTCTATTGCTTGCCTACCCTCGGGCAAGTCAACCAAAGTCCATACTTTGTTTTCATACATGGATCCCATCTCGATTTCATGGCCTCAAGCCATTTTTTGAATCTGGGCTCACCATCGCTTCTTCATAGTTCGAGGTTCATCATGATCTAGTAGCATGATTTCCGAACAGGATTACCGCACCACTCAGTGCGGATCTTACTCGTTGATCTACGAGGTTCTCAGAGTAACTTGATCTCAAGTTTCATGATCAACATCATCAACTTCCTCACTACTTGGTGTAGATGTCTCGTAAACCGTTTCGTGACAAACTACTTTCAAGTAAGGGAGAAGGTACAATTACCTCATCAAGTTCTACTTTCCTCCCACTCACTTCTTTCGAGAGAAACTCCTCTCTAGAAAGGATCCATTCTTAGCAACAAATGTCTTGCCTTCGGATCTGTGATAGAAGGTGTACCCAACTGTCTCCTTTGGGTATCCTATGAAGACACATTCGATTTGGGTTCGAGCTTATCAGTTGAAGCTTTTTCACATAAGCATCGATCCCCAAACTTTAAGAAACGACAACTTTGGTTTCTTGCTAAACCATAGTTCATAAGGTGTCGCCTCAACGGATTTTGACGGTGTTCTATTCAAGGTGAATGCGCCGCCTCTAGAGCATAACCCCAAAACGATAGCGGTAAATCTGAAGAGACATCATAGATCGCACCATATCTAGTAAAGTACGACACGACGCTCGGACACACCATTACGCTGTGGTGTTCCGGTGTATGGAGTTGCAAACTATTCCGCATTGTTTCAAATGTAGACCAAACTCAGAACTCAAATATTCACCTCCACGATCCGATCGAGAAATTTAATTTTCTTATTACGATGATTTTCAACTTCACTCAAATTCTTTGAACTTTTCAAATGTTTCAGACTTATGTTTCATTAAGTAGATATACCCATATCTCGCTTAAATCATCTGTGAAGGTGAGAAAATAACGATATCCGCCACGAGCCTCAACATTCATCGGACCACATACATCAGATGTATGATTTCCAACAAATCTGTTGCTCTCTCCATAGTACCGAGAACGGGTTCTAGTCATCTTGCCCATGAGGCACGGTTCATAAGTGCCAAGTGATTCATAATCAAGTGACTCCAAAAGTCCATCAAGATGGAGTTTCTTCATGCGCTTTACACCGATATGACCTAAACGGCAATTGCCACAAATAAGTTGCACTATCATTATCAACTCTGCATCTTTTGGTTTCAACATTATGAATATGTGTATCACTACTATCGAGATTCATCAAAATAGACCACTCTTCAAGGGTGCATGACCATAAAAGATATTACTCATATAAATAGAACAACCATTATTCTCTCGATTTAAATGAATAACCGCCTCGCATCAAACAAGATCCAGATATAATGTTCATGCTCAACGCAGCACCAAATAACAATTATTTAGGTCTAAAACTAATCCCAAGGTAGATGTAGAGGTAGCGTGTCGACCGCGATCACATCGACTTTGGAACCATTTCCCACGCGCGATCGCCACCTCGTCCTTGCCGTTGTTCGCAATCCAGTAGTCCCCTGCTTCGAGTTGCAAATATTAGCAATGTAACCAAGATCAAATACCTAGGTGCTATCATGCGAGCTCTAGTAAGGTACACATCAATAACATGTATATCACATATACCTTTGTTCACCTTGCCATCCTTCTTATCCGCCAAATACTTGGGGCAGTTCCGCTTCTAGTGACCAGTCGCTAAAGAGAAGCACTTGGGCTTTCAGTTTAGGGCCGACTTGGGTTTCTTCCCGAGCGAGAACTTGCTTGCTGTTCTTCTTGAAGTTCCTTCTTCTTCCCTTTGCCTTTCTTCTTGAAACTAGTGGTCTTATTGACCATCAACACTTGATGCTCCTTCTGATTTCTACCTCCGCAGCCTTTAGCATTGCGAAGAGCTCTGTATAGTCTTTACTAACCCTTGCATATTATAGTTCATCACGAAGCCTTTGTAGCTTGGTGGCGGTGATTGAAGAATTCTGTCAATGACACAATCATCCGGAAGATTAACTCCCAATTGAGTCAAGTGATTGTAATACCCGCACATTTTGAGTATGTGCTCACCGATGTAACTATTCTCCTCCATCTTGCAGCTATAGAACTTATTGGAGACTTCATATCTCTCAATCCGGGCATTCGTTGGAATATCAACTTCAACTCCTCGAACATCTCATATGCTCCATGACGCTCAAAACGTCGTTGAAGTCCCGGTTCTAAGCCGTAAAGCATGGCACATGAACTATAGAGTAGTCATCGCTTTGCTCGCCAGACGCTCATAACATCCGTGTTGCTCTGAAGAAGGCACGGCACCTAGCGGTGCATCCAGACGTAACTCTCTCGTGCAGAATGAGGATAATCCTCAGTTACGGACCCAATCCGTAATTGCTACCATCATCTTTCAACTTTGCTTTCAAGGAACGCATTAAAATTCAACGAACAACAAAGACGAGCCATCTATCTACAATCAAACATAAACAAGCAAGATACTATCAGTACTAAGTTCATGATAAATTTAAGTTCAATTAATCATATTACTTAAGAACTCCCACTTAGACAGACATCCTCTAGTCATCTAAGTGATCACGTGATCCAAATCAACTAAACCATAACCGATCATCACGTGAAATGGAGTAGTTTTCAATGGTGAACATCTTATGTTGATCATATCTACTATATGATTCACGCCGACCTTCGGTCTCCGTGTTCCGAGGCCATATCTCGCATATGCTAGGCTCGTCAAGTATAACCCGAGTATTCTGTGTGCAAAACTGGCTTGCACCCGTTGTAGATGGACGAGAGCTTATCACACCGATCATCACGCGGTGTCCGGGCACGATTTAACTTTGGCAACGTGCATACTCGGGAGAACACTTCTTGATAATTTAGTGAGAGATCATCTTATAATGCTACCGTCAATCAAAGCAAGATAAGATGCATAAAAGATAAACATCACATGCAAATCAATATAAGTGATATGATATGGTCATCATCATCTTGTGCTTCGTGATCTCCATCTCCGCAGCACCATCATGATCACCATCGCCACCGGTAGCGACACCTTGATCTCCATCGTAGCATCGTTGTCGTCTCGCCAATCTTATGCTTCTACGACTATCGCTACCGCTTAGTGATAAAGTAAAGCATTACAGGGCGATTGCATTTCATACAATAAAGCGACAACCATATGGCTCCCGCCGATTGCCGATAACCGGTTACAAAACATGATCATCTCATACAATATAGCATCACGCCTTGACCATATCACATCACAACATGCCCTGCAAAAACAAGTTAGACGTCCTCTACTTTGTTGTTGCAAATTTTACGTGGCTGCTACGGGCTTAAGCAAGAACCAATCTCACCTACGCATCAAAACCACAACGATACTTCGTCAAATAGACTCGTTTTAACCTTCTCAAGGACCGGCGTAGCCACACTCGGTTCAACTAAAGTGAGAGAGACAGACACCCACCAGCCACCTTTAAGCAACGAGTGCTCGTGGCGGTGAAACCAGTCTCGCCAGAAGCGCACGCTGTAATGTCGGTCCAGGCCGCTTCATCTCACAATACCGCTGAACCAAAGTATGACATGTCGGTAGGTAGTATGACTTGTATCGCCCACAACTCACTTGTGTTCTACTCGTGCAAAACATCAAACCATAAAAACCTGGCTCGGATGCCCATTGTGGGGAACGAGTAATTTCAAAAATTTCCTACGCACACGCAAGATCATGGTGATGTATAGCAACGAGAGGGAGAGTGTTGTCTACGCACCCTCGAGACCGGGCGGAAGCGATCACAACGTAGAGGAAGTAGTCGACGCTCTCCTCGCGATCCAACCGATCCCCGACGTTACATCCGGCGCCCGAGTTCTTGACACACGACAGCTCGATGACGCCCTCAACTCGATCCAACCGAGTGTCGAGGAGAGTTCCACAAGACGACGGCGCAGGACGATCTTGATGTTTTATCGCAAGAAGCCGCTTAAGCTTCGCCGACGATATGACCGAGGTGGAATATGGTGGAAGGGGCACCGCACACGGCTAAGGAACGATCCGTAGATCAAACTTGTGTGTTCTAGGGTGCCCCCTGCCCCGTGATATAAAGGAGCAAGGGGAGGTGCGGCCGCCCAGGGAGGGCTGCGGAGGAGTCCTACTCCCACCGAGTAGGACTCCCCTTCCTAGTTGGAGTAGGATTGGGGAGGGAAGAGGGAAGGGCGCCGCCTCCTTGTCCTATTCGGACTAGGGGAGGCGGGCCTGCCCCT
Source organism: Aegilops speltoides (assembly GCA_021437245.1). NCBI lineage: Eukaryota > Viridiplantae > Streptophyta > Magnoliopsida > Poales > Poaceae > Aegilops > Aegilops speltoides. Next base: position 7,634 of record JAHHZJ010003594.1, read on the forward strand.
GGCCGCCCCTCCTCTTCTCCCTCGTGGCCCACTAAGCCCAATAACCCCGGGAGGTTCAGAACCCCTGTTTTCGTAAAATCCCGATTTCACCCGGAACCATTCCGAACTCCAAATATAGGCTTCCAATATATCAATCTTTATGTCTCGACCATTTCGAGACTCCTCGTCATGTCCGTGATCACATCCGGGACTCCGAACTCCTTCGGTACATCAAAATACATAAACTCATAATATAACCATCATCGAAACCTTAAGCGTGCGGACCCTACGGTTCGAGAACAATGTAGACATGACCAAGACACGTCTCCGGTCAATAACCAACAGCGGGACCTGGATGCCCATATTGGTTCCTACATATTCTACGTGAAGATCTTTATCGGTCAGACCGCATAACAACATACGTTGTTCCTTTGTCATCGGTATGTTACTTGCCCGAGATTCGATCGTCGGTATCCAATACCTAGTTCAATCTCGTTATCGGCAAGTCTCTTTACTCGTTCCGTAATACATCATCTCACAGCTAACTCATTAGTTGTAATGCTTGCAAGGCTTAAGTGATGTGTATTACCGAGAGGGCCCAGAGATACCTCTCCGACAATCGGAGTGACAAAACCTAATCTCGAATACGCCAACCCAACATCCGCCTTTGGAGACACCTCAGTACTCCTTTATAATCACCCCGATTACGCGTTGTGACGTTTGGTAGCACCAAAGTGTTCCTCCGTAAACGGAGTTGCATAATCTCATAGTTACAGTGAACATGTATAAGTCATGGATAAAAGCAGAGCAACATACTAAACGATCGTGTGCTAAGCTAATGGAATGGGTCATGTCAATCAGATCATTCTACTAATGATGTGACCTTGTTAATCAAATAACAACTCTTTGTTCATGGTTAGAAACATAACCATCTTTGATTAACAAGCTAGTCTAGTAGAGGCATACTAGTGACATATTGTTTTGTCTATGCATTCACACATGTATCATGTTTCCGGTTAATACAATTCTAGCATGAATGATAAACATTTATCATGAAATAAGGAAATAAATAATAACTTTATTATTGCCTCTAGGCATATTTCCTTCAAGTGGGAACTATGGAAACCTTAGTGTTCCTAATATTATTATTTTGTTCCATGGTTTACACCGCAATAAGTCTTTTAGTATGGGTGGAATTGTTGCTAGACGGTTAAGTCTGAACCGTACTAAGGGCCCTATCTTTGGAGGCATTTATGCTTCGCGCCTAGCTGAATATTTTGAAATACCTATTACGCATGAGGAGAAAGAAGAAACATCGTTGCCCCATGCTTATTTAGATTATAAGAGTACGCTAGCGCATTAATTTCTTGTTAAGAGTCGTGAAGGGGAGCTCAAATATAAATTATACTTTGATAAACATCACCCTGAGACTATTACTTTGCCTGCTCCTTCTTTGTTTAACTTGTCTCGCAGGTCCTCACATCGCCTTCTGGCGGCTGTTCTGCTTCATCGGAATCCTACACCAGCCCGGAACCGGAGCCACAAGATGAGCCTCCACGATACTGCTTATTCTGGGATCCAGAGGTGGTGCCACCAAAGCAATCGAGTCTTCTTCATCGCAAGACGACTCCCAGCTTCACCTTACGGGTATCCGCCAGCTATCCTGGTAATAGACCAACTTAGGCCAAAAGCCTAAGCTTGGGGGAGTATCGATTTCAATCGACATTACATTCATGTTTGCAGACACTCATTGCTAGATGTCGGGCTCATACCCGCTCACTTTAATATCCATGTTAGTTTATTTTCTTTTCCCCGCTTTCTTCTTGTGTGTTTAATAAACCTTAAGAAAAACCAAAAAAAAATTATTAGTAGTAGTTTATATCTTTGCTATAGTAATTAAAAAGAAAACCCAAAAATACTTCCCGCTCTTCTTTTTGCTTGTTGGGAGCTTTCCGTGTAAATAGTTTATTTTGGGGGGGCCGAGAGAGAAGACCATGATTAAATTGTTGAAGTGGCTCTTATATGCATCATTGTTGATTTAACCAAGAGCCCATATTGCCTTGTCTTCTCTTGTTTATTGAATGCTCGCAGATTCCAAATTTTAGTCCAATGCACGTGCACTCTTATTATTATTCAGATCGTTCGGTCGTGCAAGTGAAAGGCAATCATGATGATATATGATGGATCGATCGAGATGAGAAAAGCTGGTATGAACTCGACCTCTCTTGTTTTTGTAAATATGATGAGTTCATCATTCTTGATTCAGCTTATTATTAATAAACATGTTTGCAATGACAATTAGAGATCATAGTTGATCGTGCCATGCTTGATTAGCTATGAGTTATAATGGTTTACCTTTATGCCAACATGCTATTCAAATGGTTGTGATGTGGTATGATGGGGTGGTATCCTCCTTTGAATGATTTAAGTGACTTGATTTGGCACATGTTCACGCATGTAGTTGAAACAAATCAACATAGCCTTCACAATATTTATGTTCATGGTGGATTATATCCTACTCATGCTTGTATTCAATGTTTATTAATTTTAATGCATGTTCATGACTGTTGTCGCTTCTCTAGTTGGTCGCTTCCCAATCTTTTGCTAGCCTTCACTTGTACTAAGCGGGAATACCGCTTGTGCATCCAATCCCTTAAACCCCAAAGTTATTCCATATGAGTCCACTATACCTTCCTATATGCGGTATCTACCGCTGCTCCAAGTAAATTTGTATGTGCCAAACTCTAAACCTTCAAATAAACATTCTGTTTTGCATGCTCGAATAGCTCATATATCAACTAGGGCTGCCATTATCTTCGTGTTAGGCGGTTATTCTCAAGAGGAGTGGACTCCGCTCCTCATTCATTTAGAAAATGGCTGGTCACCGGATGCCCAGTCCCATGCTTTATGCAAACTAAATCAAAATAATTGCAAACAAAACTCCCTTGGGACCCGTTGAATGTTGGAGGCACTCGTTGTTTCGAGCAAGCCATGGATTGATGCTTGTGGAGGAGGGGTGTCGGTGTCAAAACCGCGGATCTCGGGTAGGGGGTCCCGAACTGCGGCGCTTCACGCGGATGGTAACAAGAGACGAGGGACACGATGTTTTTACCTGTGTTCGGGCCCTCTTGATGGAGGTAAAACCCTCACGCCCCGCTTGATTAATATTGATGATATGGGTAGTACAAGAGTGGATCTACCACGAGATCAAGGAGGCTAAACCCTAGAAGCTAGCCTATGGTATGATTGTTGTAATGTATGTTGTCCCACGGATTAAAGCCCTCCGGTTTATATAGACACCGAGGAGGCTAGGGTTACACAGAGTCGGTTACAATGGTAGGAGATCTACATATCCAGATTGCCAAGCTTGCCTTCCACGCCAAGGAAAGTCCCATCCGGACACGGACGGAGTCTTCAATCATGTATCTTCGTAGTCTTGGAGTCCGCAGATAATGATAGTCCGCTGTCCGGACACCCCTAGTCCAGACTCCTCAAGAGTCTCGAACCAGGCTTCAATGACGATAAGTCCGGCGGCATAATGTTTGGTATTGCAAGGCGGGTTCCTCCCTTGAATAATCCAGAGAAGATCATGAACACCGTGATAGTGTCCGCCTCGCAAAATAAATTCCACATTCCACCATAGAGAGAATAAAATGTACACTTAGTTCAATCATTGATGTACCAAGCCTTTGTTTGAATCGTTTTTTACCATACCGCCTCAAAGACGCTTAGCTTAAGCGTTTCTTGGCACGCCTTGTCGAAGCAGAGATCGTGTTCCCCTTATTCGGGATTCTCATCAATACGGACGTAGAACCCAACCGCGCCATTGATGGTGGCGCTTGGGAGATAAGCGAGTTTTACCAGGCGGTGGGGACGACAGATTCATTCGCCTATATATAAGGGATAAGGATTCACCTTCTCACCACGCCTTCTTCCTCCTTTGATTATCCATCTCACAAGACTCAAGCTCCAACGCCCAAGCCCGCAAGATCTTGACTCGACCTTCTCCGAATATGTCCGGAGCGGGAGGCAATGGTTAGCCTCCACCGCTAAGGAGGAGGACATCACCAAGCTGCGCGCAGCCGGATACCTTTCCAAGCGATATCGCGCGATCGGCTGCCCGACAAGGGGCAGCTCATCCCTACCCCGGGCCTCATGAGAGGGTCGTCTTCCTCCCCACTTCCTCCGCTGGACCGGGCTTTCCGCCCATCCATTTGTCCAGGGGCTCATGTTTTACTACGGCTGGATTTCCACGATCTGGCGCCGAACTTCATCCTCAACATCTCGGCGTTCATCGTTGTGTGCGAGGCCTTCCTCTCGCATCCGCCCCACTTCGCTGTGGCTCAAGACCTTCAACGCTGTCAAGGTTGTGAAGGGCACGCATAAGCGGAATGCGGAGGCGCCATGTTGGGCAAATTGCTCAACGCCTTTGGCTCAAAGGGCCTTTGTGGATTCCGTCAAGGGGTGGCAATCGGGTGGTTCTACATCACCGAGCCACGCCAAACCTACATGGGCGGCGGCCCCGAAGTTTAGATCTGGCATCCCACGCAGCTCACCTCACGAAAGAGAAGGGCTTGCAGCAAGCAATCCGTGGAGGTGACGGGACTCGAGCCAGCATCAAGAAGATGGTGAGCAATAGGCTCGGGCTCGTCGACGTGGTCCAAGTCATGCTCATCCGGCGGATCCTCCCATGCCAAGAACGGGCATTCAATTTGTGGGAGTTCAATCCGGAATGCATGAACCAGGTGTCGTGGTTCTAAGTCCGGCGAAGAGAAGTAGGGGTAGGTTAAGGAGAGGCGATGTCCTAGCTATGGAGCAAGTTGTGGAGACAAAGGATGTACGAGTTCAGCCCTTCTGAGGAAGTAACAGCCCACGCCTCGGAGCCCCGAGGCGGTCGAGTGGATTATGAGTATGAGTATTACAAGAATCAACCCTTCTATCTGTGGAGGGGGTGGCTTATATAGAGTGCGCCAGACCCGGCCAGCCCAATAATGGAAGGAATAAAGTACATTAAGCTAAAGGGGTTCGTAACGTCCCTCATAAGGTGCTTTAACTATCATTAAGTCTATTCAATAGCAAACTGTTGCGCTGGGGAGTGCCTTCTGACCTTCTGATGGTCGAGTGAGTCTTCATGGTCGAGTGAGTCTTCCATGGTCGAGTCCTTCCAGTCTAGTCGAGTGGATCCCTCTATGGTCGACTGGAAGATGACCTCTTCTGCGAGTGCCCTTGGGTAGGATGTTTAGGTCAGGCCTATGACCCTACCCTAGGTACATGAATCCATCATTAGCCCCCAAATGGATTGAGGCTTTGAGTGAAGGAGGAGTTGACGTTGTTTCCGACTGCTTTTGCATTCTGGCTACGTGTTGTCTCGGATCAAGATCTTCTTTGTTGATAACAAGAAACTTTCCTTCAGTCGACTTGATCCATTCTTGTTCTTTAGTCGAGTGACTTCCTTTGCTATACCTGAGTAACAGATCGCAGGAGATCTTGCACTTTGACAGATCGATCCGTCGCGCATGATCTCGCGGGATCTGAAATTTCGGAAGCGCGAAAACGGAACAGATCAAGGGCGCTTAGATGGGACATAACAGGGCGCTCGATTTTCGCGCGCCGCTCCGCCACGTGATCGCGTAGTCGCGGCTGCTCGATATGATTGGATTGCTTGGGTCCACCTGTCATCCACTCGGAAGGGATGCTATAAATGTATCTCCCGGAGGCTCATGCACAGTACCTTGTTCTTCCTCCCCCGTTCTCTCCGTCTCCGCTCTCCACCTCCGCCGCTGCTCTCTTGCCATCTCTCTCCTTGCGCATTCCGCCGGCGGTCATGGGCAAGGAGAAGACGACGATGCTGGAGCGTGCGAAGAAGGCGTCGGCGGCGGAGAAGGCGTCGGTGGCCGAGAAGGCGAAGGGGAGATCCACCGGTCGCGGTGGCTCCTCGTCGAGATCCAACCTGCCGAAAGGTTGGGTTCAGGGAGACTGGATCCAATCGACGATCAGGGTGAAAGATCTCCTTGATATGGCTGATGACGGATTGATTCCCCACGGAGCCGCGAGGCTTCCCGGTCGAGAGTGGCAGCCTCAACCAGAAGAGGGTGAGTGCGTGCTTTTGGCCACCCATGTCGACCGGGGTTTTTCGCTGCCACCGAGTGTCTTCTTTCGAGGTTTTCTGAATTTCTTCGGAGCCCAGCTCCACCATTTTACTCCAAACTCCATCGCATACCTTGCCGCGTTTGTGTCTATGTGCGAAAACTTCTTGGGTTGTCGACCGCACTGGGGTTTGTTCAAGTACATCTTCACGTGTCGCTCCCAGACTGTGAAGAAGGCAAGCCCCGTGTGACGAAGACCCAAGTAGTCCAGATGTGTGGTGGTTTAGGAGTCCGGTTGAGGAGCAAAAGCACCTTTCCAGCTATGCATTTTCCCGAGTCGCTCGGGGTTGGCGATCGACCTGGTTCTATTGCGAACGAGACGACGCCGGGCAATCGGCCGCCTCCCAGAATTTACCATGAGTCGAGTGAATAAACCCTCCTCCCTGAAGGTTGTTCCTGAAGAGAGGGCTGAAGTGAAGATGCTGATGGACCGAGTGGTGCAGCTGGTTAGGGACGGAGGACGGCATGGATCTCCGGAGGTTTTTCTTGAGGCGAATCCAGCCCTTCGGTTCGAGTCATCAGATGTGGTTGTATTGCGGCACCGAAGACGAGACTCGCGTCCACCCGGAGGCAGTCGACGATGCCGTAGTGGAAAGATGGATGGCTTCAATCACTGGAAACAAGGACAATCCTCGCGGATCCCGGAGGATTTCTCCGCTTGATCGTGACAGCGTTCCAGATAAGGTACACTTGTTCATTTTACATTGTATGTCCGCCGAGTGTGTTTTTGTAACAGTCGATTGAACTCGCTTCAATACTTCCGTGCCTTCACCGAGCTGTATTCAATGCCCAATGGCGCCCAGATTCGGCCGAGGAGGGTGAAGCCGTGAGGCGAGAGTCAAGAAGTGGGACTCAGACGCTGCAGGAGACGCGGCGGCGAGCGATGATGATGATGATGACGAGGATGATGATGACGAGGACGAAGAGGAGGAAATCGCACCACCGCTTCGGAAAGGCGGTCAAAACTTGTGCACGACCCTTCGGTGAACGCGGTAAGGAGTTGCGATCGCCTCGCGATCGACCAAACACCTCGAACCGCTTCACCGGTGCCGACCGAGAAAGCGCCAAAGCAAAGCGAAGGTAGTTCCGCCGAGGACAACCAAGCCTCTGCCAAAAATGAAAGTGTCCATCCCCACCATCTCGTGGTAAACATATTGCTTAAATTCTCATGTTCTATATAGATTTTATCTCGATTGAAACTTGAATCGGTCGATCGATTCTTCGGATTTTCGATCTTGCGATTTGAAACCTCAGCTAAGGTGGCGACCATGAGATGGAAGACGCCGCCACCTCAAATCTTGGTATTATATCCTTAATTCTTGCTCTTAGTCGATCGACTCAAGATTTCGACTTTAACTCTTTTCTCAAGCTCAACCGATAACATCATCACTCTTCCCGACGCATTTATGATGAGGATGAGGAGCCACCGAGGGCTAGGAGGAGTAGGAAGGCATCTGCCGGCAGAGAAACCCGTGGTGCGGACGGCGCCGAGACCGTCGTGACGGAAGGGGAGGCGGCACTCGACATACCGTGACCTTCAGCGGTGCCGTGACCGGTGCTCGCCCACCGTCGAGTGCTGGACAACCTTCGATCTTCACCACGCACCACGCCCCGGAGGACCAAGGCGATCTTTGCTAAGGAGGCGATCCGTCAAGCAGGGATCATGATGGAGCGGTGAAGATCGCCGGGATGCGAGCCAAGCAGCTTATGATGCCAGCTACGCTTCTTGAGCAATGTTGGTCATCGACCACCACTGTTCGTTAGGATATGCTATCAAAACTTTTCTTTCTCAAATTTATAGCAATAGCAGATCACCCTTGGGTGTGTCGATAAAACTCCGTGTTAGCGGGGCACGCTGAGTGCACCTACCGGGTGTAATCCCCAAGGCTAAGGTCGATCACCGGGCAATGGTCTTAGGCTTCATAAGTAAATATTGATCATCACTCGAATGAAACGAATGTATTTACGAGACCGGTGGGGGCACGCTGAGTGCACCCACTGGTGTAATCCCCAGGCGTGGTCGATTGCTGGCGATTGATTACAGTCAAGAAGCTGGTCGATCGGGTCGATTTTTTTTTTTGGGTCGACCGTCGACTCGCATCTTAGGCTTACTAAGAATGGAACTGGTCGACTGGTCGACTCGCTTTTTTTTACTGGTCGACTGGTCGACTATGTCTTGAATAAGACCAGTGGGGGCACGCTGAGTGCACCCACTGGGTGTAGTCCCCGAGACTACGGTTGAATGCTTGCATTCGACTGTAGTCTTAGAAACGCACAATTCTTCTTGATTCACTCGGAAGTGGATTATCTCTGATATTTTTGCAACTGACTCTTCGTAGAAATCTTGTGATCTTGCGGCACGCTATACTGAACTGGAGCAGAAGCATATTCAGCTCGAGTTGGACTTGAAACTGGTGCAAGAGAATCTGACGAAGGCGAAGGAGGAGACCAAAGGTATGTTTGGTGAGATTTCGACGACTCGTCCTCCTCCCACTTGCTTCAAGTTTGACTTTGCTGCGATTCTGTGCAAGGTGAAGGAGGCTCAAAGGAAGAAGGAGCTTGAGCTGTCTGAGAAGATCAAGCTTGCTGATGAAAAATTGGCCTCAGTTGCCAAGCTCGAACAGGATAACGCCGATCTGAAGGCTGCTCTGGCCGCTGCCGGCGAGGATGCTGAGCGAATGAAGGTCGACAAGAAGAACTCGACCGATAAGATCCTCCAAGCGGCTGGGAAGAAGAACGAGCCGAAAGCTTCTTGGGCGGTCTTGCTAAGAAATTGTTCCTTAAGCTCAAGGTAACCTTCTCCACTCGACCAATCCTCCCAACTGTTATGTTTCCATTCGATTTGTTTTCCCGACTCGAGGTTTTGTCTATGCACGAGTTCTCGCCGCAACTTTGAAGAAGAAACCAGCCACCGAGGCGAACCTTGACCTGTCAATTCCCGGTGAGCGATGAAACTGCCATGAACATCTTCCGATTGGAATCCGCGTTCTTTCTGTTGTGGATTATCTCGCAAGGCGAAGGTGGCTACATCCGCATTGACTCGGCGCTTTCGGCCCAATGAAACACTCCAAAATGACCTTGAGTCATTGATGGCTCGACTGAACGCTGTCCCTGACCGAGTGCAAGAGTGGAAGAAATCTTCGGCTCGGTGCGGTGCGGGCGTTGCCACAATGTCCGGCGCGAGTCCATTGCAAGGAAGCTCGAGAAGATAAGTGGCGGCTCTCCGTGGCCAACACCAAAAAGCACGACTTCAGGACCTTCATGGAGACTTTCATCGCTGCTGCCACGCGGATTGCCGACGGGATTGATCTTGACGAGTTCGTTGCTCCATCCAGCCCTCCACAGGAGGGGTAAAAAACTTTCCTTGACCTTAAATTTGCCTCGGTATGCCGAGTGAAGTTGTAACCGATAAAACTTTAACAGGCTTAGTGCCTGAGCACTCTCGGTTACTTTAGGTGTCGACCTAAATTTGGATTGGAGGTTTGGCTATGATTGCCCTTGGCTTGAATTGCTCTTTACAGGTTAACAGCGAGATGCCGACTACTGTCGACTTATTCCTTAGGCGAGCACTGGGCTGCAGCTAAGCCCCCGAGTGAGAGGTTTGCTCTTCACTCGGTAGGATTTCCTATACCTTAGGCGAGCACCGGGCTGCAGCTAAGCCCCCGAGTGAGAGGTTTGCTCTTCACTCGGTAGGATTTCTTTATCTTAGGCGAGCTACTGGCTGCAGCTAAGCCCCGAGTGGGAGGTTTGCTCTCCACTCGGTAGGATTTCTTTTATCTTAGGCGTAGCTACTGGCTGCAGCTAAGCCTCCGAGTGGGAGGTTTGCTCTCCACTCGGTAGGATTTCTTTTTATCTTAGGCGAGCACTGGCTGCAGCTAAGCCCCGAGTGAGAGGTTTGCTCTTCACTCGGTAGGATTTCTTTTATCTTAGGCGGCTGGGGTTGCGGCTAAGCCCCGAGTGGGAGGTTTGCTCTCCACTCGGTAGGATTCTGTTGTATTTGTGTCGAAGCTCGGAGAAGAGGGTCGCAGTCGACCTGCACTTCGTCTTCCTTGCAATCGCACATCATACTTATGGTGTAGCTCGGAGGAGAGGGTAGAGGGTCGCAGCCGACCTGCGCCTTGTTTTCCTTGCTAGTATACTTCATACTTAGGCGAGTCCTTGGACTGCAGCTAAGCCTCCGAGTGAAAGTCTGGCTTACCACTCGGTAGGATTTTTAATAACTTAGGCGAGCAGCGAGTCAGTAGCTAAGCCCCGAGTGGAAGTCCGGCTTACCACTCGGTAGGATTTGTAAAAACTTAGGCGAGCACCGGCTGCAGCTAAGCCCCGAGTGGAAGTCGGCTTACCACTCGGTGGGATTTTAATAACTTAGGCGAGCAGAGCTGCAGCTAAGCCCCGAGTGGAAGTCTGCTTACCACTCGGTAGGATTTGTAAAAAACTTAGGCGAGCACTGAGCTGCAGCTAAGCCCCCGAGTGGAAGTCTGGCTTACCACTCGGTAGGATTTGTAAAACACTTAGGCGGAACGGATTCGCGCCTAAGCCACCCACTGGGGGAAGTGAAAATTTTACTCGACGCGAAATAAAAAGTGACAAAAATTATGAAGGAGTTGTGACACTATTACTTCAAAGCTCGTGAGCTACAAGAGTACTTTATTACAATTCTTCCGAGTGAAAAACTTTAAGTGTAAAACGGGCGGAGCAGATCCGCATTCCAAGCTCGGGGCTCATCGATATCGTGTTCGACATTGTAGAGACGATATGCCCCATTGTGGAGCACCTTTGTGACGATGAAGGGACCTTCCCATGAGGGAGCGAGTTTATGTTGCTTCTGCTGATCCACTCGAAGGACCAGATCTCCTTCCTGGAAGGCTCGACCTCGCACATTTCTGGCGTACAGGCGGCGCAAGTCTTGCTGGTAAATGGTCGAGCGGATCAGAGCCATTTCTCTTTCCTCTTCCAGGAGGTCGACTGCGTCCTGACGTGCTTGCTCAGCTTCTGCTTCATTATAAAGTTCAATTCGTGGAGCATTGTGAAGGAGATCACTCGGTAAAACTGCTTCTGCCCCATAGACCAGGAAGAAAGGAGTTCTCCCAGTCGACCGATTGGGCGTGGTCCGCAAACCCCAAAGCACCGAAGGAAGTTCGTCGACCCAAGCTCCAGCCGCATGCTTGAGATCTCGCATCAAACGGGGCTTCAAACCCTTGAGGATTAGTCCATTGGCTCGTTCTGCCTGTCCATTCGACTGTGGATGGGCAACTGAAGCGTAGTCGACTCGTATGCCTTGGGAGTTGCAAAAATCCTTGAATTCTTCCGAGTCAAAATTCGACCCATTGTCCGTGATGTCTTGTGCGGGACTCCATACCGAGCGTCAACTTTCGGATGAAGGAAACAGCAGACCCAAGCATCAAGTTTTTTGATTGGCTTAGCCTCAATCCACTTGGTGAACTTGTCGACTGCTACCAGTACATGCGTGAAGCCGCTCCGACCCGTTCGCAAGGGACCGATCATGTCCAACCCCCATACTGCGAAAGGCCAGACGAGCGGAATGGTCTTCAAGGCTGACCAGAGCTTGTGTGACATATTGAGTAGAACGGCATCCTTCGCGACTTGTCCACTATTTCTTTCGCCATCTCATTTGCTCTTGGCCAATAAAACCCAGCTCGGTATGCTTTGGCTACAATGGTCCGAGAGGACGCATGGTGACCACAGGTCCCCGAGTGGATATCATTGAGAATGGCTCGACCTTCTTCTGGCGTTATGCATTTTTGTCCGACTCCCGTTGGGCTTTCTCTGTATAACTGCTCATTGATAACGGTAAAGGCTTTGGATCGACGGACGATCTGCCGAGCCTCTTCCTCATCTTCTGGGAGTTCCTTTCTCAGGATATACGCAATATATGGAATTGTCCAATCGGGAGTGACCACTAAAACCTCCATGACCAAGTCGACCACTGCCGGGACCTCAACTTCGGTCGAGTCCGTGGCACTCCTGGGTTGTGGAGCTTCTTACATGTAGGATCTTCTTTGGTGACGGAGTGTGTATATGTTCCAAAAACACGCCACTCGGAATGGCTTCCCTCTTGGACCCTATCTTCGCCAGATCATCTGCTGCCTGATTTTTCAGTCGGGGGATGTGATGGAGCTCCAACCCCTCAAACTTCTTTTCCAGCTTCCTCACTGCATTGCAAGATCCGGTCATAGTCAGGGCTTCTCGCGTCCCTCCTTCATCACTTGATTGACCACTAGATCTGAGTCGCCATAAACCATCGGTGACGGACGCCGAAAGTGAGATGGCCATCGCAATCCATATAAAAGGGCCTCATACTCGCCTCATTGTTGGAGGAATCAAAGTGAATCTGGAGCACATACTTAAGCTTATCTCCTGGGGAAACCAGAACAACTTGACACTGTAACCATTCAAGCATCTTGGAGCCATCGAAGAACATGGTCCAATGCTCGAGTGAACCGATCGGTTGTTGTTGTTCAATCCACTCGCAAGGAAATCCGCTATAGCTTCGGGACTTAATGGCTTTCTTTGCCTCGAATTTGATATCAAGGGAAGAAGTTCAATCGCCCACTTCGCCACTCGACCGGTTGCGTCTCGTTATGCAAGATCTCTCGATAAAGGAGCGTCACGACGATCGTGATGTAATGATCGGAGAAATAGTGAGCAACCTTCTTTGTGGTCATGTATATACCATACACAAGCTTCGATAATGAGGGTATCTCTGCTTGGATGGAGTCAAAACTTCGGACAAATAATACACCGGCGTTGAACTTTGAAGGCCTTTCCTTCCTCTTCCCGCTCGGCCGTAAGCCGTAATCGACAACTTGTCCAAATGGCTGCAATGTAAAGCAACAGAGGCTCTTTGCTGATTGGAGCAGCAAGCACCGGCTGGGTGGAGAAGCGAGCTTTTAGCTCGGCAAGCGCTGCATCGACCGAGTCCACTCGAACTTGTCGGCCTTCTTCATCGGTCGGTAAAGAGGTAATGCCTTTTCACCGAGTCGTGAGATGAATCGACTTAAAGCGCCAAGCATCAATAAGCTTCGGGCGTCGTGTACTTTCGACGCAGGCGTTTCATTGGAGAATAGTGCCGATCTTCTACGGGTTAGCGTCGATTCCTCGTTCGAAGCGAAAACCGAGTAATTTTCCACCGGGAACTCCGAATGTGCACTTTGACGGATTGAGCTTGATATCGCACCTTCGAGGTTGGCAAATGTTTGGCGAGGTCAGCGAGCAGGTCGGAACCTTTTCGCGACTTAACGACGATATCATCCATATACGCTTCCACATTCGGACCGATCTGAGGAGAAGACACTTCAATCATTCGCATGAACGTGGCTCCGGCATTCTTGAGGCCGAATGGCATGGTGATATAGCGAAGCACCGAATGGAGTGATGAAAGCTGTTTTATTTCGTCGGGTCCATCTGCACGGATCGATGATACCCGGAATATGCATCTAGAAAAGACAATCTCTCACACCCCGCGGTCGAGTCGACAATTTGATCGATGCGGGGGAGAGGAAAATGATCCTTCGGGCAGGCCCGATTAATGTGCTTAAAATCAATGCACATGCGGAGTGAATTATCCTTCTTGGGGACCATGACGACATTAGCGAGCCACTCGGAGTGGTAAATCTCTCGGATAAATCCTGCCGTCAACAGTCGAGCCACTTCTTCACCAATAGCCTTTCTCTTCTGGACGGCGGACCGCCGAAGATGCTCTTTGACTGGTTTCGCTGTCTTGTCGACTCGTAGGCGATGCTCAGCCAGTTCCTCGGTACACGGCATGTCACCGGCTTCCATGTAAAATGTCGATTCTCACGGAGGAACTGGATGAGCGCTTCTTCCTATTTCGAGTCGAGTGTTGTGGATATGTGAGTCGGGGCTGCGTCGGGGTCAGTCGGATGAATATGGACGGGCTTTGTCTCACCAGACGACTTGAATGCAGACTCTGTGGCTGGCCTCTTAGATCGTAGCAAATCACTCGGATCTGCGTTTTGCATGTACTCGTCGAATTCGACCGCTGTCACTTGGGAGTCGGCAATCTTCGAGCCCTTCTGAAAGCACTCCTCCGCCTTTTTCCGATCGCCGGTGACAGTGATCACTCCCTTGGGTCCCGGCATTTTCAGTTTGAGGTACACGTAGCATGGTCGAGCCATGAATCGTGCGTAGGCGGGCCTCCCCAAAATGGCATGGTATGCACTCTGAAAATCCACAACCTCAAAGGTCAACTTTTCTTTGCGAAAGTGCTTGGAATCACCAAAAACCACGTCCAGGGCTATTTGGCCGAGTGAATTGGCCTTCTTCCCTGGTATGACCCCGTGGAAACTCATATTGCTGGCGCTCAATCGGGACATCGGAATGCCCATCCCTTTTAATGTATCCGCATACAACAAATTCAGCCCACTACCACCATCCATCAAGCACTTTTTGTCGATCGAGTGCCTTCGACAATCGGATCGACCACTAACGCCGCCAGGTGGCAATGTGAGTCGGGTGATCAGATTGGTCGAATGTGATGGGTGTCTGGGACCACTTCACATAACTTGGCTTAACTGGGGCAACCATATTTACCTCTCGATTGATGACTTTCAGTCGACTTTTGCTTTCCACATCTGCGAAGATCATCAGAGTGGAGTTAACATGCGGGTATTCCTCCTCACTGTCCTCTTTATCTCCGGCCTTGTCTGGCTCCTTCTCCTTGTCCTTAGACTGTTTGCCCTGAAACTGCTGGATCAGGAGTCGACATTGGCGAGTGGTGTGCTTCGGGTAAATAATGTTGCCCTCTTCATCTTTCTTCGTGTGAATATGGCATGGCATATCCAACACGTCATTTCCTTCCTTATCTTTCACTTTCTTCGGATTCCAGGACCCTTTGGGTTTCCCCTTGAACTTCCCTTGAGTGACGGCCAGGGCCTCTCCAGGAGCTGCTGGCTCGGCTTTGCGTTCGCTTCGACCGAATTGCCTTTCTCCGACTGGCTCGGCTTGTACTTGCCACTTCGGAGTCGGTCTTCTTCTTCGCCGTTGGCATATTTGCTAGCAATCTCCATCATTCGACTCAGGGTCATGTCCCCGGTTCGACCGAACTTCAGACTCAATTCTCTGTTTTTGACACCGTCCTTGAAGGCGCAAACCGCCTGATGGTCAGACACATTTTCCACAGTATTGTGCAGGGTAATCCACCTCTGAATGTACTCTCGGAGAGTTTCATTGGTCTTCGACACAAACTTGCAGCTCTGTCAAACCAGCCGGTAAACGCAAGTCCTTCAAAAGTTCCGAGCGAACACTGGGACAAATCCTCCCAAGTATATATATTGTGAGGTAATTGACTCAGCCATGCTCGGTGAACCTTCCAACATGAGGGGCAAATGTTTCATGGCCACCTCATCATTCCCACCACCAATCTGAACAGCCACTCGGTAATCCTCGAGCCAAGTTTGAGCTTAGATTCCCAGTGAACTTGCATACTCCTGCCGCCAATCTGAAATTAGGGGATCATGCGGCTCGATAGCCCTCGCTGAAACACTCGGGCCGAGACATGCACTCGATCGCTGGTGGGTGCATCCTGTCGAACCCTCCTCTATGGGCTCTGTTCGGTCGACCAAGCCTTGCACGATAATGGATCGCGCATCAAAGCACGGTTCTCTGGGGTCGATTGGAACCCTTCGCCTATCTTGAATCTGTTGTCTGTCATCTTGCCGCCGAGAGCGTCTGACCCTTCCCTCGAGGGGAAAGGGCATTCGGCGCTGTCATCTCGGTCGAATCGTTTCCAAGCTGCTCTCGCCGGTTGTCGCGCCCTTCCGCGCCGGAGGCGATCTGGGGTCATGAGCCGATCGATAAGTGTTCGCGATGACGGATCGATCGTGAATCTGCTGCGCGATCGCGACACGGCTGAATTCTCGTCACCGCTGCCGGAGTAAATCTCGATCTGCTGCAAGCCTCTTCCGGCCGACCGGACGGTGGATGGACTACGCTATCGCGAGTTGCGGTGCTAAATTCTGAATGGGCGCGGCGGTATACCCGAAGTCGGCGGAAGAGCCGACGCCGATTGGATTCAGGAGTCGTTGCCGCGACGCTGCCGAGTGCTCGTGAAGATTCTCCAGCGAAGCGCGTTCACCACATTGGCCAAACGTGCCTCCTCCAAGGCACGAGCCTCGTGGGTTTCTCTGGCGATGGGAGTATGTAGTGCATCCATGTTCTGCGACGAAGATCTTCTCTCTGCAGAGAGTCGAGTGTCTCGGGCTGGTACTCCTCGTGTTCATGTCTGTGGTCACCTCCTCCGGCGGCTCCACCGCCGGGGTAAACCGAGGATCGCGAGGGCCGTCGACCATGAGAATCTCCGCCGCCGGATCACCGCTATCACACTCGGATGCGCTTTACGGAGCCGGTCGGATGGTCGAACAGCCGTAGAGGGATTCGTCTGGCTCGATAGCCGCGACTGGCGGTGGCTGTCTGGCGAGCCGCTGCGTGCTTCACCCACCGCTGAAGCCTCGATCACCAGAGCGCTTTGCGCTGGTGGGAGAGCTAGGCGGGCGATCGATAAAGGAGTCGACCGACACTGAGTCGACGGTTGCCGCAGCAAAACGCCCGCGAACACATGCGCGAAGTCGTCGCCCGCGGACGGGGGCGCCTCGATGTCAAGAGGGGCTTCACGAGCCATCGGAGTCGTCGGCGACAAAAGTGAGAGCACCGAGACGGATCTCGTGCCCTGCGCTCAAAACTCGAAGTCATCATGATGAAGGTACTGGAATATCGCAACTCCTCCACAAATCGCTAAAACACCTGCCCCACGGTGGGCGCGAACTGTCGTGGTTCTAAGTCTGACAGTAGAAGAAGGGGTAGGTTAAGGAGAGGCAATGTCTTAGCTATGGAGCAGTTGTGGAGACAAAGATGTACGGAGTTCAGGCCCTTCTCGGAGGAAGTAACAGCCCTACGTCTCGGAGCCCTGAGGCGGTCGAGTGGATTATGAGTATGAGTATTACAAGAATCTGAACCCTTCTATCTGTGGAGGGGGGTGGCTTATATAGAGTGCGCCAGGACCCCGGCCAGCCCACGTAATGGAAGGAATAAAGTACATTAAGCTAAAGGGGGTTACTGGTAACGTCCCTCATAAGGTGCTTTAACTATCATTAAGTCTATTCAATAGCAAACCGTTGCGCTGCGGAGTGCCTTCTGACCTTCTGATGGTCGAGTGAGTCTTCATGGTCGAGTGAGTCTTCCATGGTCGAGTCCTTCCAGTCTAGTCGAGTGGATCCCTCTATGGTCGACTGGAAGATGACCTCTTCTGCGAGTGCCCTTGGGTAGGATGTTTAGGTCAGGCCTATGACCCTACCCTAGGTACATGAATCCATCACCAGGCGCTAAGCGGGCTCTTCGATACAACATACGAAGGCGCCTGGAGGGTGCTGTTCAAGGGCGCCAAAGCCCCCGCATCCGCTGACGGAAGATCATGGATTCAGCTCGCGAGATCCAACCGGCGAGGTAAGTGATTCAACCCCATTACGGACACTTGTGATAATTAAATTGACTCTAGTGAGGTTTCATTCGCCTCTTCCTTTGACAGAATGGATGGAGAAGGCCTGCTGCTTATCAGCCCGGCTCCCATGCCGAAGACCAGTGGGCGCCCGCCAGCAGAGCTCGCTGGTTCCGCACCGCGCGTGGTGCGGAGAAGAAGGCCAAGAAGGTGGCAGCGGGGACTCAAAGAGTTCCCAAGAATCAGCGTCTGACGACGACGCGGACTCCTCCCCAAGACGAGGAGGAGGAGTATTCTCTCCTGAGGAGGGAGAGAAGAAGAGGAATGCTTCCCCAATCGGGAGGTCAAGGGTCCAAGAGGGGAGAACTATTCCCCGGACAGTTCGCCAACACCAGCGTTGGCGAGGATGAGTGGCCTCAAGGGCCAAAGGCGTCAAGAAGATCGTAAGTATCCGGATCATTTATATGCAATATCTTCTATGTCACGTAGTATCCTTTTAACGCCGCATTACGCCTGTAGTCCGCCGATGATGATCTCCCGACTCATCGGCGGGTCATTGGCCTCATCGGATGTGAATTCAATCGACCGCCTCTACTCCACGCGCCGACGAGGACGCCGAGGTGGGATCCCGAGAGGACCCATCAGAGGAGGCTCCGAGGCGCCGTCCAGCAGCCTCCGGACTTTGCGCCGGACTCTACATCGGGACCCACAGTGGTTCCAGAGTCCGGCAAGCGACCCCTTCGAAAGAAGGGCAAGACCGTGACGCCGGCGGCCTCCGTCCAACCGGAGGCGCCGGATAACTTGCTGGACGCGTTTAAAGGCGCTTCCATCGAGGAAGAACACCGCACTATCATGGGTGCGGTGATTCAAAAGGTTCAGCTCGCCAAAAGCGGGCTGACCGAAGCCTGCAGCAGCCTTTTAACAGGCTTTGAGGTAAGAAGTTAAAATCATGTAATGTAATACCGCATAGACAGTAGCCCATGATGCTCAGTTCGGTGTTCGGAAAGAAAAGCTGGACTGAGGATCTAACAAGATATGCGCAGGGTTGCTAAAAATATGTCAATATGGGTTTGCAGGCTGCGCTGCTGGCCTCTGCCGCATTGACGACGGAGGTCGATGTGCTAAATCAGGATCTCGAGCGGTCTGGGCAAGAGCTCGGCCATGCGAAGAAGCAGCTCGAGGAAAAAGAAGGTGAGTAACACCACTTTGAATAGGTACCTTCTGTAAAAGGATTTTGGTTGCAATAAAATTAACAAGGATAACATGTGTATTGCGGGGCCACTAACGAGGTGGCAGCCACGAAGGATGTTGTGTCATGGCCGAACACAGTCTTGGCCGCGAACGGGCTGAGCGAGAAAAGCAAGAGGCACTTGGTGGCGGAAGTTCGGCAAGAGCTCCAGGCTCTCATGGAAAAGCATGAGAGTTTGGAGCGTGACTCCAAGACTCGAGAGTCCGAGCTTGCCTCGGCTCTCGAAAGTGCCAAGTCCGCCAAGGCCGAGGCCCATAAGGCCCTTTAGGAGGTTGAAGATATAAAGAAAATAGCGGCTGGTAAGGCATTTTTCATGCAGAGCAAGCATGTTAATGTAAAATACCTGATACTTACCCGCAGTCGGAGCTCTCAAGGGGCATTTGCAGATCTGCCGCGTAGTGCGTCCGATGCCGCCGCATTCTATCGTGGCGAGGAGGGGAGCTCGACGGAAAAAGTCTTCGGTCTCAATATCCGAGGCGGACACCGGTGTTTTAAGCGACCGGTGAAGCGGTGGTCGAACTCCACAAGGTAGTGAAGAGGCCATGAAGGGCCTTATAGTCGGTGTGGCTCGGACGAGGCCATGCACAGGAGCTACTTTGGCCTCGTCTGGCGGCTGGTGGATGCATGCCCGGGTGGATGTCATCAAGCACTCCGCCTGTATTGAAGGCGCTCGCCGGGCTCTTGCCCGCACAAAGGTGCAATGGGGCAGATTGGATGCGGAGAAGCTTCTCACGGACCCACCACCGCCGGGCAAGGAGTATCGCACGCCCGAGATGTATTATAAAACTGTTCTGAAGGGAGCCCGCAATATTGCGGATGAGTGCCCCAGAAATGTAATCTTTGAGTGAATTTGCTATGTATTATCCTGCGCGCTTGAAACCTTGTTCATGTGCGCGTTAAGCAACGCTTGTTTAATTTAAAAATTACCTTCTGTGCGGCCGTTTATAAAATCTGAGAGATGGCAAGTCGTTGGCTTCGGCCCCCAAGCCGCGAGTGCTGGGGTGTTCGGGATAACCTTGAGCACTCTTGTTCCCATTGTTGGGTCCATCGAGGGAGGCACTCAACACAACGAACAAGGCAACCGGACTTATAATGCTTGAACACTCTCACTTAGCCATAGAATTCTATAATTTTAAATTTCGGCGAAGCCCCTGGTATTCGGAAGGCGAATCCGGGCGCTATCCACGCCTTCATCGGACATTGTCCGAACTTCTTCAAGCGGCGTGAGTCTTTAAGGACCGAAAAGAACCTCTCGAACAGCGACCAGTCTCTCGCCTTATCATGCTAGTCACTTTTAGCTTTCTCCACTGAGGCGCTCGCCCGGCTCAACCGGGGTGCAATCGCAGTGGTTCTCAAAGTGCCACCTTAGCCGACGGAACGGGCGTAAGGCACCAAAACGTGGGAGCAGGCAAACCCAACTATTGACCCAAGACATGATTCGGAGCCGATTCATATAATGCTATAAGTTCGGGGTGCCGCACTTGTGAAAGTGTTCGGACTTATCACACCATAGGATGGGGAACATAAGCCCCCGGTGTATTAGGCCGT
The DNA here is from genome assembly GCA_021437245.1 of Aegilops speltoides. Lineage (NCBI taxonomy): Eukaryota > Viridiplantae > Streptophyta > Magnoliopsida > Poales > Poaceae > Aegilops > Aegilops speltoides. The sequence goes on from JAHHZJ010003594.1 coordinate 28,029, forward strand.
ACCAAAATATCTGGTGCAAGATGTCACATAATGAGCATATATATAAAGGTAATGCAATTGCGATCAAAAAGTTGCTGCATTATTTATGAAAGAAAGTCCGCTAGTAGAGCGGATCGATACAAATAGCGCGTAAGCAAGGGATTTGGACTAAGTAAACATGTCCCCCTCCGTGGATGAGCTGCGGACTTGGTGTATATAATCGAATTTAATGCTCGTAATTGAGACCACCGAGTGTTAAATCGCGCCTTCTTTAGTCCCATTTGTTGCATCGTGAGTTGGCGGGTTTGCCGCCGGACAGGCTTCAGTTAACGATCTGTATACATAAAAGAAGAAAGATGAAATAAAAAAAGGGGGGCACACTTGCGAGCCCCCGGTGTGGTCGAACCGCACTCTGGGTCCGTTGCGATCATGCCCTCCCCTGTGCCCATGGTATCTCCAAAGCGTAATGATGTACGCGAGTGTTATTCTTGCGATCATGTGCGGGCGAGGTTGGGGCCGCATTGCTACGCGATGCTCTAATCGCGCCAGTGGTCTTGGTTGGCATTGCTCGGCGCGTTTTCTGTATCCGCCTTTTAACGGCGGACTCGAGAATGCCTTAGAAGGCTGCTCAGATTTCCGCCGCGAGAGTCATTTGTATGTTCCTCCGTTCGGAGGGAGCGTTCCGTATTCCCATTGACCGTGATGACTCCACGAGGGCCTGTCATCTTGAGCTTTAGGTATGCATAGTGCGGCACCGCATTGAATTTTGCAAACGCAGTTCGTCCGAGCAGAGCGTGATAGCCGCTGCGAAACGGGACTATGTCGAAGATTAACTCTTTGCTCCGGAAATTATCCGGGGATCCGAAGACCACTTCGGTGTGGTCGAGCTCGCACAGATTAGCTTCCACCTGGTATGACACCTTTAAAGGTTGTCTTTGTAGGTTTAATCCTTGATGGGTCTATGCCCATCTTGTGCACTATATCCTGATAAAGCAGGTTCAGGCTGCTGCCACCGTCCATCAGGACTCTCGTGAGGTGGAACCCATCGACGATTGGGTCTAGAACCAATGCGGCGAATCCGCCATGGCGTATGCTGGCCGGATGGTCTCTTCGATCGAAAGTGATCGAACAAGAGGACCATGGGTTGAACTTTGGGGCGACTGGCTCCATCGCGTAGACGTCCCTTAGTGCGCGTTTCCTCTCCCTCTTGGGTATATGGGTCGCGTATATCATATTCACCGTCCGCACTTGTGGGGGAAAACCCTTCTGTCCTCTGTTGTTCGGCGGTCGGGTATCTTCCTCGTCGTCGCTGTTTAGCCCCTTGTCATTGTTTTCAGCAATTAACTTGCCGGCCTGCTTGAACACCCAGCAGTCTCTATTAGTGTGGTTAGCTGGCTTTTCAAAGGTGCCATGTATCTGACATAAGCGGTCGAGTATTCGGTCCAGATTGACGGACCGGAGTGGTTCTTTGAATGGCTTCTTCCACGACGGGTTTAGAGCCTCGAATCCGGCGTTGATCGCCGTATCCTCCTTATCGTCGCCGTTAACGCGGCGCTTGTTTTGTTTCGACGTGACCTGCCGTTGTTGTCCTTAGTATCCGGACTGCCAGAATTTTTACGGAGATTGTTGCTGCGGGCTAGCCAGCTGTCCTCTCGCGCACAAAAGCGGGTCACTAACGATGTGAGGGCTCCCATGGATTTCGGCTTTTCCTGCCCCAGGTGCCGGGCTAGCCATTCGTCCCGGATGTTATGTTTGAAGGCTGCAAGGGCCTCTGCATCCGGACAATCGACGATTTGATTTTTCTTCGTCCAAGAACCGTGTCGAATTATCCGCCGATTCGTCGGCTGCTGAATGATGTGGCTTAGGTCATCGGCGTCGGTGATCGCACATATGTGCCTTGGATGTTATCAAGGAATGCGGCCTCCGTGTCTTCCCAACACCCAATTGACTCTGCGGGCAAGCTGTTAAGCCAATGCCGAGCTGGTCCTTTAAGCTTGAGTGGGAGGTACTTGGTGGCGTGGAGATAGTCGCCCATGGGCCATATGGATGTGGAGAAGATAGTCTTGATCCAAACCGCTGGGTCTGCTGTGCCATCGTAAGATTCGATGTTTCTGGGTTTAAACCCTTCGGGATCGATGATCCATTACTTCGTCGATGAAGCATAAGCGGGTGTCTGGCGCCTCAGTATTGAGCAATATCGCGACGCAGCTCGAGAGCGCCGTCTGCTGTGCTCGGCCCGCCAGGTTATTGTATCCGCGTGGCGGTATTAAATGCGTGGGTCGTAGGCGCCCACGTGATCCATAGATGGATCTGGATTGCCTTGCTTTGTCCTCAATATGTCTCGCAAGTCCGGTAGCGTTCCCTCTTGGCCGTACTTTTGGAGCGATGCGGGGTATGGTCTTGGCTGGGGCCTAGATGCTCTCTGTCACGACCACGGGGTGGTCGGTCAGCCATATCGTGCGCTGGTGATGGAGGTACGTATGCTTCCTCCTCTAATCGGGGGAGCAGCTTGCGTCTTGGGTAACTTTTGGAGGGGCGTTCGAGTTTGTACTCTTCGGCCGCAAGGACCTCGGTCCATCGATCGGCCAACAGGTCCTGATCAGCTTGAAGCTGTTGCTGCTTTTTCTTTAAGCTGTTTCTTTGTGGCGATAAGCCTGCGCTTGAAGCGCTCTTGTTCGACGGGATCCTCAGTGCAGCGAATTCGTCATCGTTGAGGCTTGCTTCGTCTTCGGAGGAGGCATATAGTTATGATCCTCAACCTCTTCGCCCGCCGCCCTCTCCCGAGGGCTTGCTTCGCATCCTCTGCGCTGAATCTTGCTTTGGGGGATTGTCTTCGGCACTCTCTGGAGTATTATTATCTCCTGTGCCGGAATCTCCATTCTTGCTATGGCGGGATTTAGAGCGGCGCCGCTGACGCCGGCGTTTGGGCTGCTTCTTTAAGGAGTCTGCCTCCGCTGTTTCTTTGCCGTCCCCGTCTTTGGGGGTGTCCACCATGTATATGTTGTATGACGAGGTGGTCTTCCAATGCCCTGTAGGCGCTGGTTCCTGTTCGTATCCGGCATCGTCGTCCATAGCGTCGATGTCTTCGGAGTCGTAGTCTAGCATGTCGGTTAGATCGTCGACAGTGGCTACAAAGTGGGTGGTGGGTGGGCTCTGAATTTCTTCGTCGTCCGTACCCCAACCATCCTGGCCACAGTCCGGCCAGGACTCTCCCGATAACGAGAGGTGCCTTAATGAATTCAGGATATCGCCAAAAGGCGAGTATTGGAAGATGTCCGCGGCGGTGAATTCCATAACCGGTGCCCAATCCGGATCGATTGGTAGGGGCGCGGGAGGTTCGGAGTCCGGCGCCTCGGAATCACGAGTTTCGCAGGGGACAAAATTAGTGTTCGGCTCCATCGCCGTGGATGTTGAAGCCCCCAGGGCGGCGTCTATCCACCGGCCCTCGATCTGGGCGATCGGCTCCGGGCTAATGGCCGAAGCGGACCCTTGTGCGGCCACCAAGGCACTGTTCGGTGGCAGAGCTAAATCATGTCCGTCGTCATAGTGCGGCGCGCTTGGCTGTGGCTCGAGTCCGTCGAAGATCAAGTCTCCGCGGACATCGGCCGTGAAGTTTAAGCTTCAAATCGACCGACGGCGAGGGCGTAGCTTCGATCTGCTCGAGATGGCCAAGTGAATTGGCCCGCGAGGCGGCCGCCGAATCTGAAGATCTGTCCGGGAGAAAAGTCTCACCACGACAGCGTGGTTGGTTGAAGATGTCATCGAGCCTATCGGTGACGACACAGAGGAACTCTCATTGAAAGCACCAATGTCGATGTCAAAACCGGCGGATCTCGGGTAGGGGGTCCCAAACTGTGCGTCTAGGCGGATGGTAACAAGAGACGAGGACACGATGTTTTTACCGTGTTCGGGCCCTCTTGATGGAGGTAAAACCCTACGTCCCGCTTGATTAATATTGATGATATGGGTAGTACAAGAGTGGATCTACCACGAGATCAAGGAGGCTAAACCCTAGAAGCTAGCCTATGGTATGATTGTTGTAATGTATGTTGTCCTACGGACTAAAGCCCTCCGGTTTATATAGACACCGGAGGAGGCTAGGGTTACACAGAGTCGGTTACAATGGTAGGAGATCTACATATCCGTATTGCCAAGCTTGCCTTCCACGCCAAGGAAAGTCCCATCCGGACACGGGACGGAGTCTTCAATCTTGTATCTTCGTAGTCTTGGAGTCCGGCGGATAATGATAGTCCGGCTGTCCGGACACCCCCTAGTCCAGGACTCCCTCAGGGAGTATAAACTTTATCATTCTATTTGGGAACCGCATATAATTTGTTTAGCATGGAAGATATCGGCATCTCTTAGTTGTTATGTTGACAATGAAAGTATGCCGCTCAAAATTTAATTTATCTCTATTTCAAAACCGAGCTCTGGCACCTCTACAAATCCCTGCTTCCCTCTGTGAAGGGCCCATCTATTTACTTTTATGTTGAGTCATCACCCTCTTATTAAAAGCACTAGCTGGAGAGCACAACTGTCATTTGCATTCATTACTGTTAATTTATATCGGGTATGACTATGATTGGATTTCTTTTACCATGAATTACAATGTCTAATCAGTCCTTGATCTTTGAAGGTGCTCTGCATTTATGTTCTGCGGTCTCAGAAAGGGCTAGCGAGATACCATCTTGTTATATCATATTATGATTATTTTGAGAAAGTGTTGTCATCCGAGATTTATTATTATGGCTTGCTAGCTGATTATGTTATTGATATGAGTAAACATGAGACCTGAGAATTATTGCAAATGTGGTTAGTTATAATCTTTCTTTGAAAAACCGAATTTGGCTTGACATAGGTACAACAACAAGAGCAAACGAGTTTGGAAAAGTTTTCTTTTTCTCTTTCGGTTTGTCAACTGAATTGCTTGAGGACAAGCAAGGGTTTAAGCTTGGGGAGTTGATCGTCTCCGTCGTATCTACTTTTCCAAACACTTTTGCCCTTGTTTTGGACTCTAACTTGTATGATTTGAATGGAACTAACCCGGACCGACGTTGTTTTTCAGAATTGCCATGATGTTGTTTTATGTGCGAGAAAACAAAAGTTCTCGGAATGACACGAAACTCCACGGAATATCTTAGAATAAATAATAAAAATCCTCGCCAAAGATGAAGACCGGGGGACCACACCTGTCCACGAGGTGAGGGGGCACCCCCCTGGCGCGCCCCTACCTCGTGGGCCCTCGAAGCCCTCCGACGCCAACTCCAACTCCATATATTGGCTTCCGGGAGAAAAAATCGAGAGAAGAAATCATCGCGTTTTACGACACGGAGCCGCCGCCAAGCCCTAATCTCTCTCGGGAGGCTGATCTCGAGTCTGTTCGGGGCTCCGAGAGGGGATTCGTCATTGTCATCATCATGAACCATCCTCCATCACCAATTTCATGATGCTCACCGCCGTGCGTGAGTAATTCCATCGTAGGCTTGCTGGACGGTGATGGGTTGGACGAGATTTATCATGTAATCGAGTTAGTTCTATTAGGGTTTGATTCCTAGTATCCGCTATGTTCTGAGATTGATGTTGCTATGACTTTGCTATGCTTAATGCTTGTCACTAGGGCCCGAGTGCCATGATTTCAGATCTCAACCTATTATGTTTTCATGAATATATGTGAGTTCTTGATCCTATCTTGCTAGTCTATAGTCACCTACTATGTGTTATGGTCCGGCAACCCCGAAGTGACAATAATCGGGACCACTCCCGGTGATGACCATAGTTTGAGGAGTTCATGTATTCACTATGTGCTAATGCTTTGTTCCGGTTCTCTATTAAAAGGAGGCCTTAATATCCCTTAGTTTCCAATAGGACCCCGCTGCCACGGGAGGGTAGGACAAAAGATGTCATGCAAGTTCTTTTCCATAAGCACGTATGACTATATACGTAATACATGCCTACATTACATTGATGAATTGGAGCTAGTTCTATGTCACCCTATGTTATGACTGTTACATGACGAACCGCATCCGGCATAATTATCCATCACTAATCCGGTGCCTATGAGTTTTCCATATACTGGTTCTCGCTTATTTACTTTTCCGTTGCTACTGTTACAATCAGTACAAAATACCAAAAACATTACTGTTACTGTTACCACCACTATCATATTACTTTGCTACTAAACACTTTGCTGCAGATACTAAGTTTCCAGGTATGGTTGAATTGACAACTCAGCTACTAATACTTTAGAATATTCTTTGGCTCCCCTTGTGTCGAATCAATAAATTTGGGTTGAATACTCTATCCTCGAAAACTGTTGCGATGCCCTATACTTGTGGGTTATCAGGCGCACGTGAATACTGTATCCACTAGTTTGCCATTAAGGTGGTATTTAGCATGGTGAGTTCATGACTCATTATTAGTGTTTGTAACAATCTCATGTTGTAGTGAAGATCATCGTTTTGCACTTATGCACCCATGCTTTTTCCTGTAAATGTTTAGGCATTGTACAATGCATGTTGTTTAGGAAAGGTGTTTAGAGAAATAAATCAGCTTTTTTAAGCATCAATGCTTATTTATAGAGGATATACGCTTAATTAGACACTCCTCGTGTAGAGATAAGACCGGTCAATTAACTAGAATTTTCAGTTTCGTCATAAAACTTGATTTCAATTTTCTGCAATAATTATTCAAAGTTTTGTTTTGATTTTGATTAATCCAAGAAAATGAATTTTGGTATAGAAGGACTCGTGCATATGGGATGACAATTAGCATAATAACTTTAGATGATCTTCCTAAGGTCGATTCACCTAGAATGTATTGTTTGTATCAGCTAGCTTCTGGTGATTGGTTAGAGAATGTTTGAGGCCGGGTCAAGGACAGTCATGTCATCCTAACAAATCCAGTGATAATCAACAAATAAACTAAGAAATTAATTTCAAAAGAAAGTATTTGAAAGAACCTTTCTCCATTTGAAATTGGTATTGCGGGTACATGGATGTCACACAAGATTTTCGTTGCCATTTCTTCTTTTTGCGTTATTCTTTTGAACTTTCAAGTGCATGATTGCATGAAAACAAGAAAGAAACTAAGAAACCAGTTTCACAAGAAAGAAAGACATTTGAAATTGGTATTGCAGGTACATGAATGTCATACAAGATTTTTGTTGTCATTTCTTTTTTGCGCTATTCTGTTGACTACTTTCTTTTAATGAAAACTTGTAAAAATAAATTGAAAGGGAAAACTGTGAATTTTTTCGTAGTTCCTATGTTGTTTAAAGAAAATGTTTTCCACACACACATATATATATATAGAGTGGAGGCACTATTATGATCCCAGGATCAAAATAGTTATTTGGATCACGGTGCACCCTATATAGGGCCGATCAGATGTTCCCGAGTTCCCGAACTGCCCAGTCTCCCGCACCTTCCTCCTCTACCCCGATTTCCCCGCCGCCACAAGCTCACCGCGCGCCGCCCTGCCCCGGATCCGTCCGTCGCGCCGCCCTCGGCCCCGGATCCGGCTGTCGCGCCGCCGCCGCCCCTGGTTTCTGCCATTGTGCCGCTCCACCCCAACCTTCCATTGCGCTGGTCCACCACCACCTCCCTCGAGCACCGCCGGCTCCCGTCACTTGATTGGTTTGCCGCCCGACACCATGCCACTGCTGCCAACCTCGCCGCCCCCCGATCTAAGCACCACCGCCATAGCCATTCGCCCGAGCCACAACCACCCATCAACGGAGACCCCGCACTCCACTCCGGGGCGATTCGCAGTCCGCCTCGCATCCCCCACCGGCTCGCCCTGCTGCCTGCCCCGTGCTTCCCACCGGCGCACTCCTTCCCTGTCCCCATGCCTACTTCGCCACCACCTGCAGCTAGAGGAGCCCTCGGCCTGCAGCTACAAGAGGCCTTGCCCCGCAGCTCACGGGCACACCCCGTCCCCGTCCACCATGCCTACCTCGCAACCACCTGCAGCTAGAGGAGTCCTCGGCCTGCAGCTACAGGAGGCCTCGGCCTGGAGCTATGTTGTACATCCGTCAGAGAGGAAGCAACGGGAGGACAGAGGACCATACCTGACGACCATCACCCGCCAGTCCTGATGTCATTCTTGAGGAGCAGTGTAGTGCTCGACAAATGGCTGTGAAGAGCTAAGTGTTGACTCTCTGCATATATCTATATGGGGCGCATATCCTGTGTTTGCTAAAATGCCACCACGAACAAGAATACTACTTCCGTCAGTTTCAACAAGTACGTGTGGTCCTCTGTTTTTCATTCTTCCGAGAAATTCTTGGAGTGTTCTATTTGCAATGTATTTCCTTGATTCTCTACTTCTCCTTGTTTCTTGTAGTGGGGCGTCCACTTATGATGTTCCATGAAAAAAATTCTGAAGCTATATACTGGTGCACCTCCTTCCTCCATGCTGTTGGATGCTACTGCACACTGCAGCTGCTTGACGTCGCGGCTCCTTGCTAGCTGCTGTTGGTGGTGTGTGTGAAACGTACAAAAATGTTTGGTGTTATGCTTTGTAGAAACCTTTCTAATCAGTGTACAGTTCAAGTTTGGCACAGATTTCAGGTCAAGGGAGAGTTTGTAAGACAGTATGAGCCATTTTCAGTTTAATGAGATGTTCAGCACCGCGGAATTTTTAGTTGAATGAGTTGTTGGATTCTGCCCTTTTGGGGTCTTCGCACTGCACTTGGACACTTAAAAATTCATATATATGTGGGCAAAGTTATATATTCCTATCATGTGTACGTGGTGCAAACAGCAGTTAAACGAGGATATATCCTGCTGATGTACTTCATAGTTTGTGCCAGAAAAACTATAAATTTTATGTTTTCTGGTTGAAAAATGGGCGCCCTCTGTGTGCTTGTTGTACTGGTTGTGATAAGCCATTTTTTCTGTTTTAGATGGTATTACATGCCAAATAAGGAGACAAAACATATAAAAGTTTCAAAAATCATATTTTTAATGTTCTTATTGCACAAAAAAGGAATTCAATAAGAAAAAGTTATTGAAAAGTATATACATTTTGGCGAGAGACAAATCTGTACGAAGAAGTTCAAGAATTATTGCCTTGCCGGTTCATGTTTTATATACTTCGTAAAATGATGCACGCCTATTTTCTCTCTCTCTTAAAGAGTGTGTGTGCAAGGGTATTTTCCGCACTACACGCATATCCAAAACCAAACTTGGTACACCCACCCTCAAGTTTTGCAGTTAAGAAGACGTAAGACATAAAACACATGTGGGGATTCACGAGAAAGAAACGAGTCCATCAAATCCGAATTTTGGACGTTCACTAGAAAAAACTAGAAACATGCATGAAAAAAGAACGGGTAAAATATGTAGTCTGGAATTTCTCTACCTTTTTGGTTTATAAAAAAAGAATGCAGAAGTTCAAATATAAAAAAATGCAACTCAAAGTCGACAATAATAAAAACCAAAAAAGTGTGTGCATGTTGACAGAGACAATCTATACAAAGAAGTTCAAATATTATTGCCCCGCAGGTTCATGTCTTCACAAGATGTACCACTATTTTCTTCACTCTCAAAAATTGTGTGTATTCAGCACTACAACAATTCAATACCCCAAAGAAAGTTATGGGAAAAAATATAGAAAGTCTAGAGAGGTAGGGGACAAAAGGATTTCTGTAACTCAGGTTCTCTCATCAATCGAGAATAAAGCCCAGAAGTTTAATTTGAAAAAGCGGAGCAGTTTGATATCTATTTGAAAAATCATATTTTTCTAGTTACTACAGAATAAAATCAATAAGTTCAATTTCAAATAACGAAGAAGTTCGATGTTTCTAAAAAACCCGCTCTTTTTCACATTTATAAAAATACACAATGAAGTTCAAATAAAAAAAGGTAGAGCGGTTCAATGTATATAAAAAACTAAGATATTTTCACGTAACCGAGAGATGTTCAGATTGATAACTCCCAAAAGTTCACGTACTACACAGTGTGCATTTTTTATGAAAAAAAGAATAAAAAAGCAAAGGCTAAAAAGTTTTTTTGCTAGAAGTTCAAGTGCTCGGCCCGAGAAAGTTCAAAAATTCTTGTGAGAGGTTGAACAAAAATACGTGACAGAAGTTCAAGATGAAAACAACGAGAAGTTCAACTACTGCAACCAATGCATTTCGAATGAGAATAAAAGTATAGAAAATTAAAAGCTTAAAAGGTTTGTTGAAAGAAGTTCAAGTGCTATGTCCGGGGAAGTTCAAAAATTCTTACAAAAGAGGCTCATCTTGTATTTCCATGTTCGATTTTTTCCTTATAAAAATCGAATACAATTCTTTACTCAAAATATAAAAACGTGAAGTTCAAATTGAAATAACATAGAAGTTTGGAGTTTGGTAAAACCTAGGATTTACCCGTTCAAAAAATAAAAAACACAACACCATTTTTTGCACTTTTAAAAACAACCTCATAAACGAAAAAATGGTTGCTAGAAGTTCAAGTGCTCGACGAGATAAAGTTTGAAAAATTCTTGTGAGAGAGGTTCACCGTGTATTTAGATGTCCAAAATACATAAAAAATATGTTATTTTTTGTGTTTCAAAATAACTCTCTTAAAGCAGAGAGAAGTTCAACGTGATAACAACCGGAAGTTCACATACTACATGGTGTGTGTTTCATATAAGAAAAATATAATAAAGTGAAACAGAGTGAAGTTCAAACAGACATGCCCCAGAAGTTCAACTACTTCATGCAGTGCAAAAAACAGCACGTCAAAAACAAAGTGAAGTTCAAACAGACATGCCCTAGAAGTTCTACTACTTCACGCAGTGCATTTCCGTTCGCGATGAAGGCAGAAATCATGATCTCGCCATTTTCTAATTTACCTCAAAACGGTAGGAATATTATTTGTGTAAATTCAAGTCCTCGGTCGGAGAAAGTTAAAAAATATTGTGAGAGAGATTTGTACAAAAAGAATATCATTTGTGTAACACTGACGAAATGGATGAGAAAATTACAAATGAAAATACGTCACAGAAGTTCAACATGAAAACAGCAGGAAGTTCACCTACCACACTGAATGAATTTCAGATGAAAAACTTTCAAAATCGTCGCGAGTATGAAAAAATGATCAATACGGGAAAGTTGTGTGTTTACAGTAGCTTTCCATCGGTATATCACCCGCTCAATTCCCTTGAGTGGGATGGAGAGCTACGAGCAGTGGATGAAGATCTACGAGCAAAAAATCATGTGAAAAAGAGTGAAGTTCGGTACACGCACCGAGAAGTTCAGTTCTTCCATGGTGCATTTTGAAGAATCATTTCGGGTAGAGGCAGAACGAATGATCTCGCCGTTTTCGGAATTACTTGAAAACGTCTAGGAATCAGAGAAAACCATCAACATGAAAAAGTTTTGCATTTTCAGTAGCTTTTCAACGGTATATTATTTTCCCAATTCCGATAAAGTTTGTAGAAATTACGGCGAAAATACGTTTTTCGCTATTTTTGAAACTGACTTAAAACCGTAATGAATTGGGAGAAACAATACATACCAAAAAGTTTCGCATTTGTTCAAGCTTTCCGACGCCATATCATTTGCTGCATTCGGACGCACATTTAAAAAATGAGCTTGAAAATACAAACTCGGTAGGACTTGTACTGTTTTCTAAATTACTCTTAAACCGTTCAGAATTAGCAAAAACTTTCAACATGAAAAAGTAGCGCATTTTCATAAGCTTTCCAACGCCATATCATATGCCTCAATTGGATTAGCCGTTTAGAAATGACATCGAAAGTACGAACTCGGCTGTTCGGTTTGCGAAATTTTACGTTTTTCCATATTACTCTTTCACCATAGAGAATTAGGGAAAACTTTCAACATGTGCAAGGAGCGGTTTTGCAGCAGCTTTTCAACGCCATATTATATGCCTCATTCCGATAAACGGTTTAGAAATGCGGTCGAAAATACGATTCACGTTTTGTGTATGAAGAAAATACGGCTTTCAAAACTGCTCTTAAACCACTTACATTTTGCCAAAAATTTAACTTGGGTCATGATACTGGTGTCCATAGCTTTCCAACGGTATATAGCATACCCCATTTGGGCAATGTTAGCGGAAGTTCAACCTAGCACTGGGGAAGTTCAGGTCGAACAACTCAGGCAGTAAAATTGCAAAAACCGCGAGTTCATCACGACCCGAGTGCAAAATCCGCCTATGAGCGAGATTCCTATTTAAAACGTGTATTTAGTTGCTAAAAACGTTTCTAGATTACATTAACATCATATAGAACACGACTAACAAGAATAATTCGCGGGGGAAGTCACGGTTGCGAAGATAGCCCGAAGGTCGGGTTCGTACAGAGGGAAGTTCAGGCGCATTACTCAGGCAGTTCAGGTTATATATATAGGGTCGCGCTATTCGTCACCCTGGGTGAGGAATAGTTATTCTTCACCCCCCTCTATTTTGACATCAATGCATCGTAATTTTACGTTCCATAAATTTTGTCTTATTTCAGATGTAAAAAGAGAACGTAAGAAAATATATAATCGCCGTAAAAAATATTTTATGTTACGTAAATTACAAATGTAAAAACATAGTGTAAAATATACATAAAATGTAATTTTTCTGGTCTTTTGACTTTTTTATGCCAAATTTTACACAGCAAATCAATATTACTGTAATTACTTGTATTTGAAACATAATTTATTTATGAAATAATCGTAAGATTACCTCAGATCAAGAATAACTTACTCTGCACCTGGGTGATGAATAATAACACTATATATATATATATATATATATATATATATATATATATATATATATATATATATATATATATATATATATAGTTTTACTATTCATCACCAGGGTGTAGAATAAGTTATTCTTCACCGAGGTAATCTTACGATCATTTCATAATTAAATTACGTTTGGAATTCAAATAGTTACATCCCTACCGATTCACGACGTAAAATTTGACATAAGAAAATAAAAATATAGGTCATAAGACAAGAAAATTTACAGTTTATGTGTATTTTACACTATGTTTTTAAATTTGTAATTTTACATAACATAAAATATTTTTCCGACGATTATATATTTTCTTACGGTCTCTTTTTACTTCAGAAATAAGGCAAATTTTACGGAACGTAAAATTACGGTCCATTGATAGTAAAATAGAGGGTGAAGAATAACTATTCCTCACCCAGGGTGACGAATAGTCAATCCCTATATATATATATATATATATATATATATATATATATATATAGGAAAATGGGTTGGTACACCTAGGAGTACATACTCCTATGCCACATGCCATTTCTTTTTATTTTTCACTGTTTTTTATTGTGCCATCGCAGCAAACCTGTTTACCATTTAGTTAGTTAGTTAGCTGATTAGGTGCTAATTAGACGTGGTCAAGTCGAGTTTGAAAGTTAGTTCCATACTAATAGGGATAAGGCACATTCAGATTCAGATCTTGTTGGCCTGGAGACAAGACGCAGCCGGCGGCCGCTTGATGACTCGACGAGGCAAATTAGATGCCGCTGGCGCAACTCAACTTGAAGATGAGACGATGATGTGCATCCGGCGGCCATTCGACGTCGAAGATGCAGATGCCGCCGACAATCTGACTCGTCAAGGTGCATCATTTATTCAATATTTTTTCTACTCTACCAATTGTAGGCGGAACCGCAAAAGCATGCATCGATCACCGTTTCCGTGACTAATTCATTGCTTGCTCAGGTAGAAATCTTGTTAGCTGTACCCCTTATCTAAGCTCCATGCATGAAGGCAGAATTTCACAAGGTGTTATGTGGAGGCCATGGCATGGCGCGCCGGCGATTTGGTTGCGTTGGACTCCTGACGTCGTGCTACCCACCGTGCGATGTGCTTGCCGGTGACAAACAGGACAACAACAAGAAGATGCTTTTGCAGCGAAGAACACATGAATGTAGACTAGCTATCCACCCCAGAATGCATATGTAATACGTGCATGACTTATCATACGTTTCTCTATGTATGTCCATTGGCAACTTCAACCGTGTACATGTATGTATCAATTTTAGTGAATATACTCCAATTTTAACAGAGTGAATATACTTCAATTCAATTTCAGCAGAGAGTATGCTTCATTCGTATGAATAAGTGAATATACTACTATATCAGCTGATCATATCCTTTTTTTGGTCGAGCAGTATATACTCCAATAAAAAATTAAGTATATACTCTCCAATTAAAAATATGAAGTACAAACTCCTATAGTGCTAAAACTATTTGGTATGTACTCTTCGTTGGTAGTACTAGATACTCCTTGGTCGCAGTGCTAATTACATAAGAAAACAACTAAAAAATTGCACAAGAAAACTGTATACTTTTGTTGTGAAGCAGTATATACCGGTCTAAAATATATACTTCACAAACTATATATACTTATAGTTAGAAAACAGTATACTTTTGTTGTGAAGCAGTATATACCGGTCTAAAAAATATAGTTCAAAAAATAGTATATAATCCTACTTTTGTTGTGAAGCAGTATATACTCCTACTTAGAAAAAGGTTTTGTATACTTCTTTTTTTGTGTGGTAGGTTGTATATACTTCTTTGATTGGAAAGTAATATACATGTCGCATATACTACACAATAGTGCCTCCAGCACACATAGTCTACATTTCCATTTTCATATACTACATACCAGTATACCACTTTCATTTACCCTAAAAAAAAGTATACCATTTCCATTCAACCTTTTTAAAAGTAATGACAAATAGTTTGTCTTTGTGTCACGTATGTAGTAAACAACACTAAAAAAAAGAGACAACAGGCCGATCCCATCCCTTAGTTTTCTCGGAGAAGTTCACTAGTACATGCATGCAATGCGTTTAAATAGTATGTTTTTCCCCAGTGCGTTGTTGCATCCGTTAGCTATTTATTAGGTGTGGCCTACACATTGAGAGATAGGAGTATGTACTCCCGGGAGTACAAAAGAGGAGTCCTATATATATATATATATATCATGCTTATCCTTTATTTTCTTCTAGAACATCCTTTTTTGTCCAATGTTAACTGATAAACTATGTTGACTGGACTAGAGTCACAAAGAAACAATATAGAAGGACCAAACAGACAAAATCGTAAAATGAGAAGACTCTCCAAACCGGAAAAAAATCGTATGGATTGGCGTCCGCTGTCCACTTCAGCGCAGAGTGGCGAGACGCGGAGCAACCAAACTCCGCACGGCAGAGGGGACTAGAGGAGCGAGGAGGAAGGAAGAGCATGGCGGCGGCGAGGAAGAGCGTGTGCGTGACCGGCGCAGGAGGCTTCGTCGCCTCGTGGCTCGTCAAGCTCCTCCTCTCCAAGGGCCACTACGCGGTCCGCGGCACCGTGCGCGATCCCGGTAAGGGCCTTCCTTCCTCGCTTCGATCCGTCCTTCCCACCGCCAGAAGATTCCTTTTCCTCTTGGCTGTGCCGTCGAAGATCTATGCTTATCCAGGAGGATGTATGGATTGTGTTTTTTTAGGAATATATCAATAGCATGTTGTTGCTGAAAAGTGAAAACTGAACGAGGGGAAGCAGTCCAGGCAACCATATTTGAGGGGAAGCGGTCCCCTAAAAATAATGTTGTTCTTGGAAGTTGGAAGTGAACATAAGCTTTTTGAGTTAGTATTAGAGTTAGATGCTTTTTAGCAGTTTCTTCTAACAGGATGTGTAAATGTTGAGAGGAAATGGCAGGAATTGTGAGCTCCGACGTATTATTAGTTCTTGAAACTTTGAAAAAAATAGTTGGGCATACGTTGTTGTGATGGACCCAAGAAATTTGTTATATGTGAATATATGGTGGTGGTGGTGTCACTGGTGTGTTTTGTGTGTGACCATATGCTGCAGGTAATGCTAAGAATGCTCACCTTAAGGCGCTAGAAGGTGCTGGGGAAAGGTTGGAGCTGCTCAGCGCCGACCTTCTGAACTACGACAGCATTGCATCAGCCGTTGCTGGCTGTGAGGGCGTCTTTCATGTTGCTAGCCCTGTCCCTTCTGGCAGGTCAACCAATCCTGAGGTGATTTTTTTTCAAGAACATGTGTTTCACTTTCACGATTTTGTGAAGTCTGGAGGTAAACACGAGAGGAAATAGCAGGTGAACGAGTGATTTAGCATAGCACAATTTTATTGGCAACTATACGTGGCTCTGCATCCCAAGTTAGATGGAAACTTACTTGACCTTGAGGCCTAGATGGATTTCCTGAAGGATTTTCCCCCAAATATGACCATTTGTTATTCATAGAAGATATACTGAATTCACCGCATAACGTGAAATCTATAATTTTTTAACCATCCTGTTTCCCTATATAAACAAGTTCATGAAAACAGACAAAGTTTGTCGACTTGTTCTGCTTTGTGCAACATCAGCCTATCTGAATTTTGTAACCTATCTCTTTCTTTTATGTAGTGCTATTATGCAGATGTATTACTAATGTTTAATATCTAGAAACAAGTGTATACTCTAATATTCTGTTTACAATTTGTAGGAAGAAGTTATAGCCCCTGCTGTAACAGGCACACTGAATGTCTTGAAGGCTTGCTACGAGGCGAAAGTTAAGCGAGTTGTCATGGTGTCTTCAGTTGCTGCTGTGTCCAATAATCCTAACTGGCCTAAGGGCAAATTATTTGATGAAGATAGCTGGTCAGATGAGGATCTCTGCAGAAAGGGTGAGGTAAGTAAGCCAATGCCTTTGTGCTTGCTAAACATTGTTCTGCCAAGAAACTTGTTTAGCTCACAGTATAGCATGCTACATCAGCTGCTAATTAATCACAGACTGATATTGATTTTGAATATACTCCTTCCTTTCATAAACCATTTGCGGATGGACGTGAAAGAAGGAAGAACCAAATACACTGCTTCCTCGAAGCAAACTTTCGGTACCCGATCAAGAGACTTATAAAATACCAGCCCCAACTCTTGAATAGCGCTCACTTCTCTTGGCCGATAGCTTAGATGACCGACTGTTAGGCATGATTACCAATGATTTAATTGTAGGCTTCTTGTTTGGTGAGCTAACAGTTTCACCCAAGGATGAAGGTAGTAGTATAAAGAGGAGCCGCATCTTTGCACAAATAACCTCGACGCTTTCTAATAATATGATGTTCTTCAGCTAACCACAGAGAATGTTCATGATCTTATGCTGTGATTCCTTGGTCCGGATGACTTATTTGAAATAAATTATTTGTGTTATCATTCTGGCAGGATTGGTATTTCCTTTCCAAAACGCTTGCAGAGCGTGAGGCTTTTGCTTATGCAGCAAAAACTGGGCTAGATATTGTAACTATTTGCCCATCGTTGGTAATTGGCCCTTTGATGCAGTCTACAGTAAATACGAGCAGTAATATTCTCCTTAATTATCTCAAAGGTGGGTGTGTTTATCTCAGCGTTCTCTTGTTTTACATGCAATTTATATGAGAGAGTGACAATTTACTCAGCATTGCTCTGTTTAAGCTGGGGCAGCATAAATTGATGTCTGAACTGAACAGAGCATATTAACCAATAGCACAACGGACCTTCCTACCTTTAAGATCAAGTTGTTTAAAAAACCAAACTAGTTTATTCTTATAGTTCTGTTTCTGTAAAAATGTAACACTTTTCTCTTGCAGGAGAACGTGATACTGTAGAAAATAAAATCAGGAATCTAGTGGATGTTCGTGATGTTGCCGATGCTCTTCTATTGGCATATGAAAACCCAGAGGCGTCTGGACGGTACATCTGCAGTTCAAAACCAGTAAAAGTCTCTGATATGATAAGCATACTGAAGACCTTATATCCAATGTACACTTATCCCAAAAAGTAAGCGCCTTCCTCAGCAGGCAATTTTTTTTGTTTGTCTTACTGCTATTTTAATTCTGCATTTCACAAGCTAGATGGTCCATTTATCTTTTCCTGAGACAAGCATATATCAGCATCACTTGGGAAGCACTAGAATGGGGATTGACAAATTGAATTAAGCATAGTAGAGTGCCAGGTTTATGGAGGTGTAATGCTCTGCATCTACGATTTAATTTTGCATGTAGTTTAGGATATGGAATATGGAGTATCAAAAAATAATGAAAGATGTCACCAGACCATAACGTTCTTTGATACGATCCGTCCTGCTTTTCGATGCTCAACTTGAAGGTAACTTGTTCTCCCTCCAAATTGCTTTGCAGTTTCACCGAAGTGGAGGGAAATACCATTTATAGTTCGGAGAAACTTCAGAAGCTAGGGTGGACCTTCAGGCCTTTAGAGAAGACCCTGGGGGACAGCGTGGAATCCTACAGAGCAGCTGGCGTCCTGAACTGAGCATCCAACCAGGGAAAGTTTGGCTGTTAATGCTCGCAAACTCCATGTGGTTCATGTAAGCAGTGAAACAAAATAAGTTGGTGACACAATCGTCAGAAGAATCGTGTGAACATGAGCAAAGCTTGAATCTTATGTGCGCCTTTCTTTTGTGGTGTCTTGACTTGAGGTGTTTCAAGGCATAGTGCAATGTCTGCTTGCACCTGTTAAAGCTTGAACATTTCAGTTCAAAAGACATTGTCCTTCTTCCCTTGACAGAGTAAACCTTTAGAAAAAGCACTTGGATCTATTTACCAAACCAGCGGTAAAAATAGGGAGTCCCTATTACGCGCATAGGCTGGCAAATAGACACCAAATGCACACCCCTCCCCTCCTCCCCGCGCGAATTTTGGGTCGGCCCAAGTGGGGCCTGGGTGCTCCTGTTTTTTTCGTTTTCCTTCCTTCATTTTTCTTTTTTTGTTTCTTTTATTTTTTACACTGAGAACTGTTCATGAAAAAAATGTTCAGGATTTCAGAAAAAACTTCTTAATTTTGTCAACTGTTCACAAATTTAATATCTTTTCAGGAACTAAAAAAATGTTCATGAATTTGTAAGATGTTCAGGACTTCTTGAATCATGAATTCAAAAAAATGTTCACTAAACTTAACAATATGTTAACAAGTTCAAAAAAATGTTACCAAATTTAAAAACAAAATTATTGATTAAAAAATGTTTGCTGATTCGAAAAATGCTCATAAATATAAAAAATCTGTGTCATGAATTTCAAAAATAAATCTCAAATTTCAATTTTTTTTTACCAATTTAAAAGATCTTCAGGAATTTATGTAATTTATGTGAATTTGAAAAATATGTTCGTGAATTTAAAGTTTGTTCTTGTTCGCTAATTCAACAAATGTTCGTGGGTTTGAAAAATATTCACAAATTTCATAAAATGTTCACCAGTTTTAAAAAATGTTCACAAAATTTAAAAAGAAAAAAGAAAAGCAAAAGGAAAAGTAGAAATTTAAAATAGACAAAATAATAAAAATAAATAAATAAGAAAAACCCGGTCCATGGAAGACTTTAGAACCTTGCCAAAACTGGTAGGAAAAAAATCAGCCAGCTGCATGCCACGTTCTACTCCCCCATGTGGAACGAAAGTAGGTCGACCTAGAAAACAGCGGACGAGTGCGCGGTGGTACACGGTAGGTCGCTATCGAGGATGAAGATGTTCGGGAGGACGAAGATGGTGGATTGGACATCGTCATCCTCCCGAACTGATCGTAGGGCGCTCGACGCGCTAATTGCATGCCGTTCTAACGTTGGGTGGGGCAAACATGTTGTTGATCGTGGATGCTAAGTCATCAAGGCCACGATCCCGCTGGACCAACACCGAACAACAACAAATTCAAGACTCAAATCTTTATTATTTCTCACATGCCTTATGCGCACGTTAGAGGCCTGATGGAGACGAGACCGGATGATCAAACTACAAAGAGAAGATGTCATCGCTGCCACGCCGAGAAAACATGCTAAGGTCATCTCCAACACCGACCCTCAAAACAGACATACTATTTGTTCACGGACTGGTCCGGACTCGTCCGCGTACAAGGATACTAGAGTCGACCATCCAACTATGTCCCCTAAACGCCCGCCCTTGTTTTTTTAAGCCCGCAACACTCAAATAGTTATAGAAAATAATACAATTCATCCATAAATAACATGCAACTATGTCCAGTACAACAATAGTGCCGCGCACCTTCCCCGGCACTTGGGTCATGCATGTTGAGGACGGACAGCCCGAAGAGCGCCATCGCCGTCAGCAACACGCCCCGATAGTCGACACTGGCTGCCGGGGCCTCCCCCACGGTGACCCGCGCCGCGACGATGACGGGCGGGGCGGCGGCGGCGGCTGTCGCTCTTGGAAGGACACGCTGTTGGGACGCGGGCGCGCCTCCAACGCCTCGTCAGGCGCGGACGGGGCAACAAGCAGAGTGCGTCACCGTAGCCGCTCCCCCCCGCCTCGGCGATCGAGCAGTGGCCGGCACAGAGGTCGTGTCGGCCAGGCGTATCCATGACAAAAGAAGGCCGACAAGCGGCGCTGGCCGCCGGTGCACGCGTGCACTCCGCCCCGGCCGGCCGCGCGCCGCCGCTCCGCCCCGCCACCGCCCCCGATGACGTCGACGAGTTTTTCACCGCAAGGTGCTGATCGCTCCCACGGCCCTTGGCGACGGCATCGTGGCCCAACTTGATGAGGCGATCGCGGCCTCGACGGCGGTGCCGCTTGATTTCGAAGAAGAAGCAAGAAAGACCAAGGGCAAGGAATCGGTGGACATCCCGGACGTCTTCAGCCCAACGGTCTCTGGCTCATGTCACAGCCCGGCGCTGCTCAGCTGCCAGACCCCGACGGCTGCGACAACGGTTGCGGTCGAGCTGGGGGCAGTCACGCACAAGTTCATCTCCTAGAGATCGCTGAGTCCTCTGCGGCGCCCCGACGCCTCTTCTGCGACAAACCGGCTCCCCTGCTCGGTCCCCCACCGCCCAAACGCAGCGCTGCTCCACCCAAGACGCGTGCCACATCCATTCCTCCACCGCGGCAGAGCGCTCGCCAAGCAGCCCAGAACTGCAAGGTGCCCGCTGCTCAGCACGGCACGCTACGCCTGGTCCAGGGCCTTGGCCTCCTTGGGCCAAAAGAGAAGATGCCGAAGAAGGCGGCCGAGGCGCTTGTGCGCAGGTTCGACGAACCGCTCTCCGAAGAAGATATCGCCGTCATCGCCAAGCTCACCAGAATGGGCACGGAGGCCCTGCGTATCGCCGCCGGCCTCAACGGGCCTGAAGGAGTCGCCGAGGAGGCCATGGTGTAGTTATGTTAGCTAGTTCTATTTGCTGTAGTAGTAGCTGTAGTCCCCGACGGCGCCGGCGATAGGCTGGTCTGAGATAGGTTTGCTTTCCCCCTGTGTTGGTAGTAGTTTGAGGTCGAGCTGGCGCCGTCGTAGTTTGGGGCCTATTGGTGGGCGACGGCGCTCCCGGTGTGCTCGGTGGTGTACCTGTGTTCCCCTAGTATGTGTAGTCGCCAGAGAAACAATCTGTGTCCCCATGAATGACGAACCAAGCACACCCCCGATCATGAGCTGGAATGTTCGAGGACTAAACTCACCGGCCAAGCGTGAGGCAGTTCGTGAGGTTGTCGCTGCGCATCGCACATCCATCCTGTGCATGCAAGAGACCAAGATCGACGAATGGACGCCGGGCCTCGTACGCGACATCGGCGGCCAAACCCTGCGGGGATGCGCGGTGCTACCCGCCTCTGGCACTCGCGGCGGCATTGCCATCCTGTGGAATCAGGACCTGGTCCACGTAGACACCCACGCCGTTGGACAGTTTGCGATCACTGTCAAAGTTAGCTTAGCCTCACACCAGACCTCGTTCTGGCTTACTTCTGTCTATGGCTCGACCGACGACGCAAGCAAGGAGGCCTTCCTTGTAGAGATCTCGAACTCTGCCCCACCTTGCTCTGACCCATGGCTAATCAACAGCGACTTCAACCAAATTTACGAGGCTAGGGAGAAGAACAACCTCAACTTAAATAGGAGGCTCATGGGACGCTTTAGGTCCGCATTAGACAGAGCCGGACTATGCCAAATCAAATGCACAAACCGCAAATTCACCTGGAGCAACGAGCGCGACAACCCAACTATGGTGGGCATCGACAAGTTCTTCTGCAATGTGCCATGGGAAACTTTGTTCCCCCAAACAATGCTTCTAGCTATCTTGCCATGGTGCTCCGACCTTTGCCGCTTACGCTCTCGCCCTATGTTATAGTACATTACATGACGAACATATCCGGCATAATTATCCATCACTAATCCGGTGCCTATGAGTTTTCCATATCTTGGTTCTCGCTTATTTACTTTTAAGTTGCTCTTGTTACAATCGATACAAAATACCAAAAACATTCTTATTCTTTGTTACCACCACTATCATATTACTTTGCTACTAAACACTTTCTTTGCGGATACTAAGTTTCGGTATGGTTGAATTGACAACTCAGCTACTAATACTTTAGAATATTCTTTGGCTCCCCTTGGCCGAATCAATAAATTTGGGTTGAATACTCTATCCTCAGCCTGTTGCGATGCCCTATACTTGTGGGTTATCGGTATGCGTGAATCTGTATCATCACTAGTTTGCCATTAAGGTGGTATTTAGCATGGTGAGTTCATGACTCATTATTAGTGTTTGTAACAATCTCATGTTGTAGTGAAGATCATCGTTTTGCACTTATGCACCCATGCTTTTTCCTGTAAATGTTTAGGCATTGTACAATGCATGTTGTTTAGGAAAGGTGTTTAGAGAAATAAATCAGCTTTTTAAGCATCAATGCTTATTTATAGAGGATATCGCTTAATTAGACACTCCTCGTGTAGAGATAAGACCGGTCAATTAACTAGAATTTTCAGTTTAGTCATAAAACTTGATTTCAATTTTCTGCAATAATTATTCAAAGTTTTTGTTTGATTTTGATTAATCCAAGAAAATGAATTTTGGTATAGAAGGACTCGTGCATATGGGATGACAATTAGCATAATAACTTTAGATGATCTTCCTAAGGTCGATTCACCTAGAATGTATTGTTTGTATCAGCTAGCTTCTGGTGATTGGTTAGAGAATGTTTGAGGCCGGGTCAAGGACAGTCATGTCATCTAACAAATCCAGTGATAATCAACAAATAAACTAAAATTAATTTCAAAAGAAAGTATTTGAAGAACCTTTCTCCATTTGAAATTGGTATTGCAATACATGGATGTCACACAAGATTTTCGTTGCCATTTCTTCTTTTTGCGTTATTCTTTTGAACTTTCAAGTGCATGATTGCATGAAAACAAAAAGAAACTAAGAAACCAGTTTCACAAGAAAGAAGAAAGACATTTGAAATTGGTATTGCAGGTACATGAATGTCATACAAGATTTTTGTTGTCATTTCTTTTTAAGCTATTCTGTTGACTACTTTCTTTTAATGAAAACTTGTAAAAATAAATTGAAAGGGAAAACTGTGAATTTTTAGTAGTTCTATGTTGTTTAAAAAAATGTTTTCGCTGGCGCATATATATATATATAGAGTGGAGCCTTATTATGATCGGGATCAAAATAGTTATTTGGATCACAGTGCACCCTATAGGGCCGATCAGATGTTCCCGAGTTCCCGAACTGCCCAGTCTCCCGCACCTTCCTCCTCTACCCCGATTCCCCGCCGCCACAAGCTCACCGCGCCGCCCTGCCCCGGATCCGTCCTCGCGCCGCCCTCGGCCCGGATCCGCTGTCGCGCCGCCGCCGCCCTGGTTTCTGCCATTGTGCCGCTCCACCCCAACCTTCCATTGCGCTGGTCCACCACCACCTCCCTCGAGCACCGCCGGCTCCCGTCACTTGATTGGTTTGCCGCCCGACACCATGCCACTGCTGCCAACCTCGCCGCCCCCGATCTAAGCACCACCGCCATAGCCATTCGCCCGAGCCACAACCACCCATCGCGGAGACCCGCACTCACTCCGGGGCGATTCGCAGTCCGCCTCGCATCCCCACCAGCTCGCCCTGCTGCCCGTGCTTCCCACCGGCACTCCTTCCCTGTCCCCATGCCTACTTCGCCACCACCTGCAGCTAGGGGCCCTCGGCCTGCAGCTACAAAGCCTTGCCCCGCACTCACGGGCACACCCGTCCCCGTCCTGTACCTCACCCAACCACCTGCAGCTAGAGGTCCTCGGCCTGCAGCTGGGAAGGCCTCGGCCTGGAGCTATGTTGTACATCCGTCAGAGAGGAAGCAACGGGAGGACAGAGGACCATACCTGACGACCATCACCCCAGTCCTGATGTCATTCTTGAGGAGCAGTGTAGTGCTCGACAAATGGCTGTGAAGAGCTAAGTGTTGACTCTCTGCATATATCTATATGGGGCGCATATCCTGTGTTTGCTAAAATGCCACCACGAACAAGAATACTACTTCCGTCAGTTTCAACAAGTACGTGTGGTCCTCTTTTTCATTCTTCCGAGAAATTCTTGGAGTGTTCTATTTGCAATGTATTTCCTTGATTCTCTACTTCTCCTTGTTTCTTGTAGTGGGGCGTCCACTTATGATGTTCCATGAAAAAATTCTGAAGCTATATACTGGTGCACCTCCTTCCTCCATGCTGTTGGATGCTACTGCACACTGCTTGACGTCGCGGCTCCTTGCTAGCTGCTGTTGGTGGTGTGTGTGAAACGTACAAAAATGTTTGGTGTTATGCTTTGTAGAAACCTTTCTAATCAGTGTACAGTTCAAGTTTGGCACAGATTTCAGGTCAAGGAGAGTTTGTAAGACAGTATGAGCCATTTTCAGTTTAATGAGATGTTCAGCACCGCAGAATTTTAGTTGAATGAGTTGTTGGATTCTGCCCTTTTGGGGTCTTCGCACTGCACTTGGACACTTAAAATTCATATATATGTGGGCAAAGTTATATATTCCTATCATGTGTACGTGGTGCAAACAGCAGTTAAACGAGGATATATCCTGCTGATGTACTTCATAGTTTGTGCCAGAAAAACTATAAATTTTATGTTTTCTGGTTGAAAAATGGGCGCCCTCTGTGCTTGTTGTACTGGTTGTGATAAGCCATTTTTCTGTTTAGATGGTATTACATGCCAAATAAGGAGACAAAACATATAAAAGTTTCAAAATCATATTTTTAATGTTCTTATTGCAAAAAGGAATTCAATAAGAAAAAGTTATTGAAAAGTATATACATTTTGGCGAGAGACAAATCTATAGAAAAGTTCAAAATTATTGCCTTGCCGGTTCATGTTTTATATACTTCGTAAAATGATGCACGCCTATTTTCTCTCTCTTAAAAAGAGTGTGTGCAGGGTATTTTCACTTTTGCATATCCAAAAAAACTTGGTACACCACCCTCAAGTTTTGCAGTTAAGAAGGCGTAAGACATAAAACACATGTGGGGATTCACGAGAAAAGCAGAGTCCATCAAATCCGAATTTTGGACGTTCACTAGAAAAAACTAGAAACATGCATGAAAAAGAGCGGGTAAAATATGTAGTGGAATTTCTCTACCTTTTGGTTTATAAAAAAGAATGCGAAGTTCAAATATAAAAATGCAACTCAAAGTACAATAATAAAAACCAAAAAGTGTGTGCATGTTGTGAGACAATCTATACAAAGTTCAAATATTATTGCCCTTGTTCATGTCTTCACAAGATGTACCACTATTTTCCTCTCTCAAAAATTGTGTGTATTATTACTTTCAACAATTCAATACCCCAAAGAAAGTTATGGGAAAAATATAGAAAGTCTAGAGGTAGGGACAAAAGTTTACGTAACTCAGGTTCTCTCATCAATGAATAAAGCCCAAGTTTAATTTGAAAAAGCCGATTTGATATCTATTTGAAAAAATCATATTTTCTAGTTACTCTGAGAATAAAATCAATAAGTTCAATTTCAAATAACGAAGAAGTTCGATGTTTCTAAAAACCGCTCTTTTCACATTTATAAAAATACACAAAGTTCAAATAAAAAAGTAGAGCGGTTCAATGTATATAAAAACTAAGATATTTTCACGTAGCAGAGATGTTGATTGATAACTCCCAAAGTTCACGTACTACGGTGTGCATTTTTATGAAAAAAGAATAAAAAAGCAAAGGCTAAAAGTTTTTTGAGAAGTTCAAGTGCTCAACGAAAGTTCAAAAATTCTTGTGAGAGGTTGAACAAAAATACGTGGCGAAGTTCAAGATGAAAACAAGAGAGTTCAACTCTTGACCAATGCATTTGAATGAGAATAAAAGTATAGAAAATTAAAAGCTTAAAGGTTTGTTGAAAGAGTTCAAGTGCTATGTAAGGTTCAAAAATTCTTACAAAGAGGCTCATCTTGTATTTCCATGTTGATTTTTCCTTATAAAAATCGAATACAGTCTTCTCAAAATATAAAAAGCGTGAAGTTCAAATTGAAATAACATAGAAGTTTGGGTTTGGTAAAACCTAGGATTTACGGTTCAAAAATAAAAACACAACACCATTTTTGCACTTTTAAAACAACCTCATAAACGAAAAAATGGTTGCTAGAAGTTCAAGTGCTCGACGAGATAAAGTTTGAAAATTCTTGTGAGAGAGGTTAGTGTATTTAGATGTCAAAATACATAAAAAATATGTTATTTTTGTGTTTCAAAATAACTCTCTTAAAGCGAGAGAAGTTCAACGTGATAACAATAGGAAGTTCACATACTACATGGTGTGTGTTTCATATAAGAAAAATATAATAAAGTGAAGCAGTGAAGTTCAAGCAGACATGCCCCGAAGTTCACTACTTCATGCGATTGCAAAAACAGCACGTCAAAACAAAGTGAAGTTCAAGCAGACATGCCTAGAAGTTCTACTACTTCACGCATTGCATTTCCGTTAGCGATGAAGCGAAATCATGATCTCGCCATTTTCTAATTTACCTCAAAAGCGGTAGGAATATTATTTGTGTAAATTCAAGTCCTCGATGGGAAAAGTTAAAAAATATTGTGAGAGAGATTTATACAAAAGAATATCATTTGTGTAACACTGGCGAAATGGATGAAAATTACAAATGAAAATCGTCACGAAGTTCAACATGAAAAGCAGCGGGAAGTTCACCTACCACGAATGAATTTGGATGAAAAACTTTCAAAATCGTCGCAGTATGAAAAAATGATCAATACGGAAAGTTGTTGTGTTTACGGTAGCTTTCCATCGGTATATCACCGCTCAATTCCTTGAGTGGGATGGAAACTGACGATGGATGAAGATCTGAGCAAAAAATCATGTGAAGCAGTGAAGTTCGGTACACGAGAAGTTCGAGTTCTTCAGCGGTGCATTTCGAAGAATCATTTTCGGGAAGGCGAGCGAATGATCTCGCCGTTTGAATTACTTGAAAACGTCTAGGAATCAAGAATCAACATGAAAAAGTTTTGCATTTTCGGTAGCTTTTCAGCGGTATATTATTTTCCCAATTCGATAAAGTTTGTAGAAATTACGGTAGAAAATCGTTTTTTATTTTTGAAACTGACTTAAAACCGTAATGAATTGGGAGAAACAATACATACCAAAAGTTTCGCATTTGTTCAAGCTTTCCGGCGCCATATCATTTGCTGCATTAGGACCACATTTAAAAATGAGCTTGAAAATACAAACTTCGGTAGGACTTGTCTGTTTTCTAAATTACTCTTAAACCGTTCGAATTAGTAAAAACTTTCCAACATGAAAAAGTAGCGCATTTTCATAAGCTTTCCAACATATATCATATGCCTCAATTGGATTAGCCGTTTAGAAATGAGAAATCACTGCATTTTTATTGGTTTGCGAAATTTTACGTTTTCCATATTACTCTTTCACCATAGAAATTAGGAAAACTTTCAACATGTGCAAGGCGGTTTTGCGTGACTTTCCATATATATATGCCTCATTCCGATAAGCGGTTTAGAAATGCGGTGAAAATCGATTCACGTTTGTGTATGAAGAAAATACGGCTTTCAAAAGCGCTCTTAAACCACTTACATTTGCCAAAATTTTAGCTTGGGTCATGATACTGGTGTCCATAGCTTTCCAGCGGTATATAGCATACCCCATTTGGGCGATGTTAGCGGAAGTTCAACCTAGCCTTTGGGGAAGTTGGTCGAACAACTCGAGCGATAAAATTACAAAAAGCATGAGTTCATCCGCGACGAGTGCAAAATCCGCCTATGGCGAGATTCCTATTTAAAGCGATGTATTTAGTTGCTAAGCGTTTCTAGATTACATTAACATCATATAGAACCGACTAACAGAATAATTCGCGAAGTCACGGTTCTGAATGGCGAAGGTCGGGTTACGTCTGGGAGAGATTGACGCATTACTCGGGCGGTTCAGGTTATATATATAGAGGGTGCATATTACGTCACAGGTGAGGAATAGTTATTCTTCACCCTCTATTTTGACATCAATGCATCGTAATTTCGTTCCATAAATTTTGTCTTATTTGATGTAAAAGAAAGCGTAGAAAATATATAATCGCGTAAAAATATTTTATGTTCGTAAATTACAAATGTAAAAACATAGTGTAAAATATACATAAAATGTAATTTTTCTGGTCTTTTGACTTTTTATACCAAATTTTGACAAATCAATATTCTGTAATTACTTGTATTTGAAACATAATTTATTTATGAAATAATCGTAAGATTACCTCGAGATCAAATAACTTACTCTGCACCTGGGTGATGAATAATAACACTATATATATATATATATATATATATATATATATATATATATATATATATATATATATATATAGTTTACTATTCATCACAGGGTGTAAAACAATTATTCTTCACCGAGTAATCTTACGATCATTATAATTAAATTACGTTTGAAATTCAAATAGTTACATCCCTACCGATTCACGACGTAAAATTTGACATAAGAAAATAAAAATATAGGTCATAAGACAAGAAAATTTACAGTTTATGTATGTTTTACACTATGTTTTTAAATTTGTAATTTTACATAACATAAAATATTTTCGGCGATTATATATTTTCTTACGGTCTCTTTTTACTTAGAAATAAAATTTTACGGAGCGTAAAATTGGTCATGATAGTAAAATAGAGGGTGAAATGCTATTCTCACCCGGGTGACAAATCAATCCCTATATATATATATATATATATATATATATATATATATAGGAAAATGGGTTGTACACCTAGGAGTACATACTCCTATGCCACATGCCATTTCTTTTATTTTTCACTGTTTTTTATTGTGCCATCGCAGCAAACCTGTTTACCATTTAGTTAGTTAGTTAGCTGATTAGGTGCTAATTAGACGTGGTCAAGTCGAGTTTGAAAGTTAGTTCCATACTAATAGGGATAAGGCACATTCAGATTCAGATCTTGTTGGCCTGGAGACAAGACGCAGCCGGCGGCCGCTTGATGACTCGACGAGGCAAATTAGATGCCGCTGGCGCAACTCAACGAAGATGAGACGATGATGTGCATCCGGCGGCCATTCGACGTCGAAGATGCAGATGCCGCCGACAATCTGACTCGTCAAGGTGCATCATTTATTCAATATTTTTCTACTCTACCAATTGTAGGCGGAACCGCAAAAGCATGCATCGATCACCGTTTCCGTGACTAATTCATTGCTTGCTCAGGTAGAAATCTTGTTAGCTGTACCCTTATCTAAGCTCCATGCAGAGGCAGAATTTCACAAGGTGTTATGTGGAGGCCATGGCATGGCGCGCCGGCAATTGCGTTGGACTCCTGACGTCGTGCTACCCACCGTGCGATGTGCTTGCCGGTGACAAACAGGACAACAACAAGAAGATGCTTTTGCAGCGAAGAACACATGAATGTAGACTAGCTATCCACCCCAGAATGCATATGTAATACGTGCATGACTTATCATACGTTTCTCTATGTATGTCCATTGGCAACTTCAACCGTGTACATGTATGTATCAATTTTAGTGAATATACTCCAATTTTAACAGAGTGAATATACTTCAATTCAATTTCAGCAGAGTATGCTTCATTCGTATGAATAAGTGAATATACTACTATATCAGCTGATCATATCCTTTTTGGTCGAGCAGTATATACTCAATAAAAATTAAGTATATACTCTCCAATTAAAAATATGAAGTACAAACTCCTATAGTGCTAAAACTATTTGGTATGTACTCTTCGTTGGTAGTACTAGATACTCCTTGGTGCAGTGCTAATTACATAAGAAAACAACTAAAAAATTGCACAAGAAAACTGTATACTTTTGTTGTGAAGCAGTATATACCGGTCTAAAATATATACTTCACAAACTATATATACTTATAGTTAGAAAACAGTATACTTTTGTTGTGAAGCAGTATATACAGTCTAAAAATATAGTTCAAAAATAGTATATAATCCTACTTTTGTTGTGAAGCAGTATATACTCCTACTTAGAAAAAGGTTTTGTATACTTCTTTTGTGTGGTAGGTTGTATATACTTCTTTGATTGGAAAGTAATATACATGTCGCATATACTACACAATAGTGCCTCCAGCACACAGTCTACATTTCCATTTTCATATACTACATACCAGTATACCACTTTCATTTACCCTAAAAAAAAGTATACCATTTCCATTCAACCTTTTTAAAAGTAATGACAAATAGTTTGTCTTTGTGTCACGTATGTAGTAAACAACACTAAAAAAAAGAGACAACAGGCCGATCCCATCCCTTAGTTTTCTCGGAGAAGTTCACTAGTACATGCATGCAATGCGTTTAAATAGTATGTTTTTCCCCAGTGCGTTGTTGCATCCGTTAGCTATTTATTAGGTGTGGCCTACACATTGAGAGATAGGGTATGTACTCCCGGGAGTACAAAGAGAGGAGTCCTATATATATATATATATATCATGCTTATCCTTTATTTTCTTCTAGAACATCCTTTTTGTCCAATGTTAACTGATAAACTATGTTGACTGGACTAGAGTCACAAAAAACAATATAGAAGGACCAAACAGACAAAATCGTAAAATGAGAAGACTCTCCAAACCGGAAAAAAATCGTATGGATTGGCGTCCGCTGTCCACTTCAGCGCAGAGTGGCGAGACGCGGGCAACCAAACTCCGCACGGCAGAGGACTAGAGGGCGAGGAGGAAGGAAGAGCATGGCGGCGGCGAGGAAGAGCGTGTGCGTGACCGGCGCAGGAGGCTTCGTCGCCTCGTGGCTCGTCAAGCTCCTCCTCTCCAGGGCCACTACGCGGTCCGCGGCACCGTGCGCGATCCCGGTAAGGGCCTTCCTTCCTCGCTTCGATCCGTCCTTCCCACCGATTCCTTTTCCTCTTGGCTGTGCCGTCGAAGATCTATGCTTATCCAGGAGGATGTATGGATTGTGTTTTTTAGGAATATATCAATAGCATGTTGTTGCTGAAAAGTGAAAACTGAACGAGGGGAAGCAGTCAGGCAACCATATTTGAGGAAGCGGTCCCTAAAAATAATGTTGTTCTTGGAAGTTGGAAGTGAACATAAGCTTTTGAGTTAGTATTAGAGTTAGATGCTTTTTAGCAGTTTCTTCTAACAGGATGTGTAAATGTTGAGAGGAAATGGCAGGAATTGTGAGCTCCGACGTATTATTAGTTCTTGAAACTTTGAAAAAAATAGTTGGGCATACGTTGTTGTGATGGACCCAAAAATTTGTTATATGTGAATATATGGTGGTGGTGGTGTCACTGGTGTGTTTGTGTGTGACCATATGCTGCAGGTAATGCTAAGAATGCTCACCTTAAGGCGCTAGAAGGTGCTGGGAAAGGTTGGAGCTGCTCAGCGCCGACCTTCTGAACTCGACAACATTGCATCAGCCGTTGCTGGCTGTGAGGGCGTCTTTCATGTTGCTAGCCCTGTCCCTGGCAGGTCAACCAATCCTGAGGTGATTTTTTCAAGAACATGTGTTTCACTTTCACGATTTTGTGAAGTCTGGAGGTAAACACGAGAGGAAATAGCAGGTGAGCAGAGTGATTTAGCATAGCACAATTTTATTGGCAACTATCGTGGCTCTGCATCCCAAGTTAGATGGAAACTTACTTGACCTTGAGGCCTAGATGGATTTCCTGAAGGATTTTCCCCAAATATGACCATTTGTTATTCATAGAAGATATACTGAATTCACCGCATAGCGTGAAATCTATAATTTTTAACCATCCTGTTTCCCTATATAAACAAGTTCATGAAAACAGACAAAGTTTGTCGACTTGTTCTGCTTTGTGCAACATCAGCCTATCTGAATTTTGTAACCTATCTCTTTCTTTTTGTAGTGCTATTATGCAGATGTATTACTAATGTTTAATATCTAGAAACAAGTGTATACTCTAATATTCTGTTTACAATTTGTAGGAAAGTTATAGCCTGCTGTAGGCACACTGAATGTCTTGAAGGCTTGCTGGCGAAAGTTAAGCGAGTTGTCATGGTGTCTTCAGTTGCTGCTGTGTCCAATAATCCTAACTGGCCTAAGGGCAAATTATTTGATGAGAGATAGCTGGTCAGATGAGGATCTCTGCAGAAAGGTGAGGTAAGTAAGCCAATGCCTTTGTGTTGCTAAACATTGTTCTGCCAAGAAACTTGTTTAGCTCACAGTATAACATGCTACATCAGCTGCTAATTAATCACAGACTGATATTGATTTTGAATATACTCCTTCCTTTCATAAACCATTTGGGATGGGCGTGAAGAAGAAGGAAGAACCATCACTGCTTCCTCGAAGCAAACTTTGATACCGATCAAGAGACTTATAAAATACCAGCCCCAACTCTTGAATAGCGCTCACTTCTCTTGGCGATAGCTTAGATGACCGACTGTTGGCATGATTACCAATGATTTAATTGTAGGCTTCTTGTTTGGTGAGCTAACAGTTTCACCCAAGGATGAAGGTAGTAGTATAAAGAGGAGCGCATCTTTGCACAAATAACCTCGGCGCTTTCTAATAATATGATGTTCTTCAGCTAACCACAGAGAATGTTCATGATCTTATGCTGTGATTCCTTGTCGGATGACTTATTTGAAATAAATTATTTGTGTTATCATTCTGGCAGGATTGGTATTTCCTTTCCAAAAGCTTGCAGGCGTGAGGCTTTTTCTTATGCAGCAAAAACTGGGCTAGATATTGTAACTATTTGCCCATCGTTGGTAATTGGCCCTTTGATGCAGTCTACAGTAAATACGAGCAGTAATATTCTCCTTAATTATCTCAAAGGTGGGTGTGTTTATCTCAGCGTTCTCTTGTTTTACATGCAATTTATATGAGAGAGTGACAATTTACTCAGCATTGCTCTGTTTAAGCTGGGGCAGCATAAATTGATGTCTGAACTGAACAGAGCATATTAACCAATAGCACAACGGACCTTCCTACCTTTAAGATCAAGTTGTTTAAAAAACCAAACTAGTTTATTCTTATAGTTCTGTTTCTGTAAAAATGTAACACTTTTCTCTTGCAGGAGAACGTGATACTGTAGAAAATAAAATCAGGAATCTAGTGGATGTTAAGTGATGTTGCCGATGCTCTTCTATTGGCATATGAAAACCCAGAGGCGTCTGGGCGGTACATCTGCAGTTCAAAACCAGTAAAGTCTCTGATATGATAAGCATACTGAAGACCTTATATCCAATGTACACTTATCCCAAAAGTAGCGCCTTCCTCAGGGCAATTTTTTTTTTGTCTTACTGCTATTTTAATTCTGCATTTCACAAGCTAGATGGTCCATTTATCTTTTCCTGAGACAAGCATATATCAGCATCACTTGGGAAGCACTAGAATGAGGATTGACAAATTGAATTAAGCATAGTAGAGTGCCAGGTTTATGGAGGTGTAATGCTCTGCATCTCATTTAATTTTGCATGTAGTTTAGGATATGGAATATGGGGGCCCACATGTCGGTGTGGGGCTGCCTAGTCGACCGTCATTGGGTCAACCAGTCAGCAGGGCCCCAGGCCTTGATAGCGACCAGGCGGGGCCCACCGAGCCACGTCGGCGTCGGTGCCGGAGCAGCGCCGGCGAGCTAAAACACGGCGGCGCAGCCACGGGACTCATCGGATATCACCGTACGGCGACCAAAACGATGGCGGATGGTCTCGTTCGTATAGGGATGACATCCCGCGTCGATATGCAGCACTGGCGCAAGCAAAAACGGGCGGAGCCGAGCGCTAGGTCGTCGCTGGCGGACGCCGGAATCAGGCGTCAATGGATCCGGCACTGCACTATTGGGGAACGTAGCAGAAATTCAAAATTTTCCTACGTGTCACCAAGATCTATCTATGGAGAAACCAGCAACGAGGGGAAGGAGAGTGCATCTACATACCCTTGGTCGCTAAGCGGAAGCGTTCAAGAGAATGAGGTTGAAGGAGTCGTACTCGTCGTGATCCAAATCACCGGAGATCCTAGTGCCGAACGGACGGCACCTCTGCGTTCAACACACGTACAGCCGGTGGCGTCTCCCGCCTTGATCCGGCAAGGAGAGGGAGAGGTTGAGAAGACTCCGTCAGCGCAGCACTGGCGTGGTGGTGATGGAGGCGTGGTAATCCAGCAGGGCTTCGCCAAGCACCGCGGGAGAGGAGAAGGGAGAGGTAGGGCTGCGCCTTGAGGAAGAGGTTCTCGTGTTTCTGGCAGCCCCAAAACCCCCACTATTTATAGGAGGAGGGGAGGGGGCTGCGCCCCCTCTAGGGTTCCCTCCCCAGGGGTGGCGGTGAAGGAAATATGCCCTAGAGGCAATAATAAAGTTATTATTTATTTCCTTTCATATCATGATAAATGTTTATTATTCATGCTAGAATTGTATTAACGGAAACATAATACATGTGTGGATATATAGACAAGCAGTGTCACTAGTATGCCTCTACTTGACTAGCTTGTTAATCAAAGATGGTTAAGTTTCCTAACCATGGACAAAGGAGTTGTCATTTGATTAACAAGGTCACATCATTAGTTGGATGATCTGATTGACATGACCGATTCCATTAGCTTAGCACCCGATCGTTTAGTATGTTGCTATTGCTTTTATCCATGACTTATACATGTTCCTTTGACTATGAGATTATGCAACTCCCATTTACCGTAGGAACACTTTGTGTGCTACCAAGCGTCTAGCGTAACTGGGTGATTATAAAGGTGCTCTCGGTGTCTCCGAAAGTATTTGTTGGGTTGGCGTATTTCAAGATTAGGATTTGTCACTCGAATGTCGGAGAGGTATCTCGGGGCCTTCTCGGTAATGCACATCATATAAGCCTTGCAAGCATTGCAACCAATGAGTTAGTTGCGAGGATGATGTATTACGGAGCGAGTAAAGAGACTTGCGATAGCGAGATTGAACTAGGTATTGGATACCGGCGATCGAATCTCGGGCAAGTAACATACCGATGACAAAGGGAACAACGTATGTTGTTATGCGGTCTGGCCGATAAAGATCTTCGTTGAATATGTAGGAGCCAATATGGCATCCAGGTCCGCTATTGGTTATTGACGGAGGCGTGTCTCGGTCATGTCTACATGTTCTCAAACCGTAGGGTCTGCGCTTAAGGTTTCGATGGAGTTATATTATGAGTTTATGAGTTTTGATGTACCGAAGGAGTTGAGTCCCGGATGAGATCGGGGACATGACGAGGAGTCTCGAAATGGTCGAGACGTAAAGATCGATATATTGGACGACTATATTCAGAGTTCGGAAAGGTTCCGAGTGATTCGGGTATTTTTCGGAGTACCGGAGAGTTACGGGAATTCGTATTGGACCTCATTGGACCATACGGGAAAGGAGAGGAAGGGCTCAAAAGGTGGCCACGCCCCTCCCCTTGCTCTAGTCCGAATTGGACTAGGGAAAGGGGGCGCCCCCTTCCTTCCTTCTCCTTCTCTCTTCCCTTTCCTTCTCTCCTACTCCCCCTACATGGAAGGATTCCTAGTTGGACTAGGAAAAGGGTAATCCTACTCCCGGTGGGAGTAGGACTCACCTTGGCGCGCCAAACCTAGGGCCGGCCTCCTCCCTCCCTTGCTCCTTTATATACGGGAGCAGGGGGCACCCCATGGACACACAAGTTGATCCTTGAGATCGTTCCTTAGCCGTGTGCGGTGCCCCCCTCCACCATATTCCACCTCGGCATATCGTAGCGGTGCTTAGGCGAAGCCTGCGTCGATAGAACATCAAGATCGTCCTGCACGCCGTCGTCTTGTGGAACTCTCTCCAGACTTTGCTGGATCGAGCCGAGGCGTCACCGAGCTGTCGTGTGTCAAGAACTCGGGCGCCGAATGCTGCGCTGGGATCGGTTGGATCGCGAGGATAACGTCTGTTGCTTCCTCTACGTTGTGATCGTTTCGCTTGGTCTACAAGGGTCTAGACAACCTCTCCCTCTCGTTGCTATGCATCACCATGATCTTGCGTGTGCGTGGAAAATTTTGAAATTACTCGTTCCCCACGTGGTATCGAGCCTAGGTTTTTATGGTTTGATGTTTTGCACGAGTAGAACACAAGTGAGTTGTGGGCGATACAAGTCATCTGCCTACCAGCATGTCATACTTTGGTTCAGCGGTATTGTTGGATGAAGCGGCCCGGACCGACATTAGCGTGCGCTTCGCGAGGCTGGTTCTACCGCCGTGCTTTGCACAAAGGTGGCTAGCGGGTGTCGGTTTCTCCAACTTTAGTTGAACCAGGTGTAGCTCGCCGGTCCTTGAGAAGGTTAAAGCGGAGTCTATTTGGAAATATCGTTGTGGTTTTGATGCGTGGGTGAGATTGGTTCTTGCTTCAGCCCGTAGCAGCCACGTAAAATTTGCAACAACAAAGTAGAGGCGTCTAACTTGTTTTTGCAGGGCATGTTGTGATGTGATATGGCCAAGGCGTGATGCTATATTTTATTGTATGAGATGATCATGTTTTGTAACCTAAAGTTATCGGCAATGGCAGGAGCCATATGGTTGTCGCTTTATTGTATGAAATGCAACCTACGTAATTGCTTTACTTTATCACTAAGCGGTAGCGATAGTCGTAGAAGCATAAGATTGGCGAGGCGACAACGATGCTACGATGGAGATCAAGGTGTCGGCGCGGTGGCGATGGTGATCACGACGGTTGCTCGAAGATGGAGATCACAAGCACAAGATGATGATGGCCATATCATATCACTTATATTGATTGCATGTGATGTTTATCCTTTATGCATCTTATCTTGCTTTGATTGACGGTAGCATTTTAAAATGATCTCTCACTAAAATTATCAAGTAGTGTTCTCCCGAGTATGCACCGTTGCCAAAGTTTGTCGTGCGAGACACCACGTGATGATCGGGTGTGATAAGCTCTCGTCCATCTACACGGGTGCAAGCCAGTTTTGCACAGCGGAATACTCGAGTTAAACTTGCGAGCCTAGCATATGCAGATATGGCCTCGGAACACGGAGACCGAAAGGTCGAGCGTGAATTATATAGTAGATATGATCAACATAAGATGTTCACCATTGAAAACTACTCCATCTCACGTGATGATCGGTTATGGTTTAGTTGATTTGGATCACGTGATCACTTAGATGACTAGAGAGATGTCTGTCTAAGTGGGAGTTCTTAAGTAATATGATTAATTGAACTTAAATTTATCATGAACTTAGTCCTGGTAGTATTTTGCAAATTATGTTGTAAGATCAATAGCTTGCGTTATTGCTTTCATATGTTTATTTTGATATGTTCCTAGAGAAAAATGTATTGAAAAATGTTAGTAGCAATGATGCGGATTGGATCCGTGATCTAAGGTTTATCCTCATTGCTGCACAGAAGAATTATGTCCTTAATGCACCGCTAGGTGACAGACCTATTGCTGGAGCAGATGCAGACGTTATGAACGTTTGGCTAGCTCAATATGATGACTACTTGATAGTTTAAGTGCAGCATGCTTAACGGCTTAGAATCGGGACTTCAAAGATGTTTTGAACATCATGGACCATATGAGATGTTCCAGGAATTGAAGTTAATATTTCAAGCAAATACCCGAGTTGAGAGATATGAAGTCTTCAACAAGTTCTATAGCTAAAAGATGGAGGAGAATCGCTCAACTAGTGAGCATGTGCTCAGATTATGCAGGTACTTCAATCGCTTGAATCAAGTGGGAGTTAATCTTCCGATAAGATAGTGATTGACGAATTCTCTAGTCACCATCACCAAGTTAGTAGAACTTCGTGATGAACTATAGTATGCAAGGGATGATGAAAATGATTCCGAGTTTTTCATGATGAT